>JBBPBX010088708.1:0-14441 GCA_038048925.1 Garcialebias charrua
TATATATACTGTATATGTATTGTTCTGTTTTAGGAAGAAACTTATTCCACATTAGATAACAAATATTACTTCCTGTGTGGTCTCTTTGTCTTCACAGACTGAACAAGTAAAAAATAAATAAATAAAATCATGAATAAATAATTCAATAATTCAAGCATTCTTCTCCTTATTTCTCTGGGAAATGGTTTAACAGCTTCCGGTAACTGGATGCAGACTTGAGCTCTCCCTCAAAGAGGAAACGCTCTAATGGACCTTCAGACGGTGTAATTCCCCGAGCTGAAGCTCATCTGAAATCATCAACCAATGGCCATCTTTAAAGCATTTGCTGTTGCTTATTAATATCTTCCATCCTTCTGCTCCCAGAACAGATTTCTGATTCGTGCAGCGTGACTTGTGGGAATTACCAGCTAAAAATGCTACATGTTTGAGAGGATGACTGAGCAAACTCAGGTGCAAGTGAGCAAACACCCATTCATTTGTCTTCTCTGCTAGTTCATCTAAATGTCATGTCAGAAACCACATGCAGCCTTGATAACTTCCTGCGTGCACTTTAGAGCGAGGAAATTCCGCCTACGTTTTCACACAAATGCTGCTAACCTTTAAAAGAAACGGTCTGCAGTGTGTCTCACAAGAAAACCAGTCTCTTCAGGAAGTCAATCTGGAGCAGAGGACGGTACCGTCCCACAGATGAAAAAGAGGCTTCTGTGTCTGATTTTATCAGTCCTGATGTCCAAAACTCAAAAAGAGGTGCTGTGTAATCACTGAAATCAAAAGAAACGAAAGAAACAGAGTTTCCAGTGAGCCAAGATGGTGTAGTGGCAGGGCTTTTGACTTGGGACCCGAAGGACGCGGGTTCCGCCCCGGCCACTACACACCTTGGGGTGTCTATGAGTGCACACTTAATTCTCCAGCTCCCCTGGCGCTTTCTATGGCTGCTCACTGCACCACCTGGTGGTGGTTGGGTTAAAAGCAGAGATGAATTTCGTCTGTGTATGTGAAACATACACAGATGACAAAAAGGACATTATTATTATTAAAATGCAGGATGCTTCTTGCTGAATGGTTATTTTCTGAAAGCTGCTGCAGATGTTGAAACTAGCTGAATTTTTTTTTATCACTGAACTGATCATGTGAGTTTAACAGCTGACATAACTGAAACCAGGAAAATAAAAGTGGAAAGCAGAAGAAAAAGCTGAAATGTGTAGAAAAATTGAATAGAGCAGAAATGTAGCAGAAGTTAGCAGAATAAGCTAAAATAGGCAGAGAGAGAGGCTGAATAAATTAAAAGTCCAAAATTAGCAAAACAAGAAACAGAAATGAGCAAAAATTCTAAGCAACAACAAAAAATAGCTTGAAAAGCTTTTTGAAAGATTAAATTAGTAGAAAGAGGCTGAAAGGAGCATAAAATGTTGACTTGTTTTTAAAGAAGCTCAAATGGTAGCTATTAGCAAAAAAATAAATAGCAAAAAAGCTTAGCAGACAAATACTTAAAGGTTCTTTATTGTTGTTCGCATCACTTACTTGAGGTGGGACGACAGTATGTACTCAAGGTCCCAGTTACACCCAACAATACCAAAAATATGAAATATAAAAAGAAATAAAAAAAAGCATTCAATACAAGATCAACTGGACTTTATTTGTAACAGAAGATGTTTCGCTTCTCATCCGAGAAGCTTTATCAATTCAATGAACCACCAGACTGTGTGCGCGTGGATTTATAACAGGAGTCACGCACCAACATATGTTGGTTGCAAGCTGAGGTAACACATACATGTAAATTGACAGATCACACCTTAACAGTAGGGGGTTCCCTTGAAGTCTCTGACAGAAGACACACAACTGTATGTAAATTGACAAAAACACCTCACAGCCCAACAACAGAGGTTTCTCAAAGAAACTTTGCTAGTCTAATTCACAGACAAGACACCTCTGCTCCCATTCGGTGTAAAACGCTTGGGAATCAGCCCCAACACTGAGTTATAAGTCTTGGAAAGTTGAAATCTCAGACCTCCTCCTCTGTTAAGAGAAGGTTTTTCTCTCTTAACATAAACAGCTTCCTTCACACCTCTCTCAAACCATCTGTGCTCTCTGTCCAAGATTTGCACATTTTGGTCATCAAAAGAGTGACCCTTGTCCGTGAGGTGGAGGTGAACAGCTGAGTTTTGTCCAGAGGAGGTTGCTCTCCTGTGCTGGGACATTCTTCTGTGGATGAGCTGCTTAGTTTCTCCAAGGTATAGGTCTGGACAGTCCTCGCTGCACTGGACTGCATAAACTACACTACTCTGTTTGTGTGTGGGGGTTCTGTCCTTCGGATGCACCAACCTCTGTCTGAGAGTCCTGCTGGGTTTGAAATGTACTGGGATGTTGTGTTTGTTGAAAATCCTTCTGAAATTCTCTGAGACTCCAGCAACATAAGGAATGACAATGTTTTTTCGTCTGTTAGCATTTTTCTGTTCATTATTGTGTTTAGCAGATTTCCTTGCTGACTTGACAAAAGCCCAGTTGGGATATCCACATGTTTGCAGCGATTTGTTGATGTGTTTCTGTTCCTTTTCCTTCCCTTCTGTCCTTGTGGGGATGTGTTCTGCCCGATGCTGTAAGGTTCTGATGACAGAAAGTTTGTGCTCCAGTGGATGGTGAGAGTCAAACAGAAGATACTGGTCTGTGTGGGTTGGTTTTCTGTAAACTTCAATGTTGAGACTGTCCTCTCCCTCCATATGCACCAAACAGTCCAAAAAAGGCAGCTTGTTATCGTTAGCATCCTCTCTAGTGAACTTGATGTTAAGTAAGTAAGTAAACTTTATTTCTTTAGCACCTTTTACAGATATAAAATCACAAAGTGCTTTACAAAAAAGAAATACACATGATAAAATCATACTAAAATCATAAACTCTTAAAACACGCTGTACAAAAAGGTTACACACGACAAACTCTAGAATATATAAGTACAATTAACCATAAGCCTGTTTGAAAAGGTAAGTCTTAAGACTTCTTTTAAATGCATCAGTTGTCTCGGAGCCGCGCATTGTTAGAGGGAGAGCGTTCCAGAGCCTCGGAGCCACCACCTGAAATGCTCTATCACCACGGGTTTTAAAATGAGTTCTAGGAACTGACAGCAGTAGCTGATTAGAAGACCTCAGATTTCTAGGTTGACAAAGAGGCTTCAAAAGTTTAAAAACATATTTGGGAGTCTCACCGTGGAGTGCTTTAAAAGTTAAAACCAAAATTTTAAAATGAATCCTAAAATAAATCGGAAGCCAGTGGAGAGAGTACAGAACAGGAGTAATATGATCTGTTCTGCGGGTTCCTGTTAAAAGTCTGGCTGCAGCGTTCTGCACAGACTGAAGAGAAGCCATGGTGGATTTACTTATCCCTACTAAAAGGCCGTTACAATAATCCAACCGAGAAGAAATAAAAGCATGGACAACCATTTCTAATTCTGTCTTAGATAAAATAGCTCGCAACTTTGAAATGTTCCTTAAATGATAAAAACAGTTGCGAACTAACAATTTACAGTGGCTGTCCATTGACAGAGAACTGTCAAAGAGAACACCTAGATATCTAAGGTTGTTTTTGTTCGTAGGATTTAGGAACCCAAGATGCTTCCTTATTTCCATGATTTTATCATCTGGAGCAACGATAAGCATTTCCGTCTTAGCAGCATTTAACTGCAAGTGGTTGTCATTAAGCCATATTTTAATGTCAGATAGGCAGTTACTGAGTTCTGTCAATTTGTAAAATTCCGACGATCGAAATGAACAGTAAATTTGAATATCATCTGCATAGACATGGTATGAGACGTTACTGTAGCGATCGAAAATAAAACTCAATGGGCGAATGTACAGTAAAAATAAGAGTGGGCCCAAAACTGAACCCTGGGGCACCCCATAGGACAGCTCAGAAACATTAGAGTGAACATTGTTCATAAAAACAGTAAAAGACCTATCAGACAAATAAGACTTAAACCAGTTTAAAACAGTGCCAGAAATACCAAACAGAGCTCTCAATCTGTTGATAAGAACAGTGTGATCCACAGTATCAAAAGCTGAAGACAGATCCAGGGCAACAAACACAGTGTAATGTCCAGAATCAGCTGCCATCAACACATCACTGGACACTTTTAATAATGCTGTTTCTGTGGAATGCAGTCTACGAAAGCCTGATTGGAAATTGTCCATAAGTTCATTTTCCTCCATAAAAAAGTTCAATTGTTGTGCTACAACCTTCTCAAGGATCTTTGACATGAATGGAAGTTTAGAGATAATGTAGGTCTGTAGTTTTCAGGCAGAGAGGAGTCCAGGTTAGGCTTTTTTAGCAAAAGACAAACTGCAGCAGTTTTAAAACATTGAGGTACAGATCCAGAACATAAAGATGAATTTATCAAGCTGACTACACTTGGACCAATACAATTAAAAATATCTTTAAAAAGAGATGTTGGTAGTACATCTAACGGACTCGAAGACAAATTCATTTGTGTCAAAAGATCACTGATATCATTAATGGTTACTGTACTAAAAGAGGACCATGTATTTGAAGTCAAAGGTTGAGGGTCCAGGGGGTTAGAAAGTGACGGAGAGATACTAGCTCTAATATTTGCAACTTTGTCCGTAAAAAACTTTAAAAACCGATTACAATCAGCAAATGTAAAAGCACTTTGAAATGAGCACAGTGGAGAAACAATGTTCTTAATTGTGTCAAATAAGATTTTCGAATTTCGTCCTTTTGATTTGATGAGATCAGCAAAATAATTTAATCTTGCATTTTTGATCATCTCATTTAATGAACTAATTAAGTTTTTAAGGTGAAGCCTGTGAACCAACAGATCAGTACGTTTCCATAAACGTTCAGTTTTCCTGCATTCTCTCCTGAATGTCATGATTTCCTTGTTAATCCAAGGAGAGCTTGTAAGATAAACAGTGTTCTGCTTTAATGGTGCAACTAAATTCAAAATGTCATTACAGTAAATGTTAAAGCCAGAAACTGCTAAGTCCACATCCAAAGAGTTAAAAACTAAGGCGGTAGGATCAAAATGAGAAATAAAAGTTTCAGCTGTGTGCTCAGTTATGATCCTTCTTTGGATCAAACGACTAGGAGGAGCAGGGTCAGGGCTGAAAGACACATTGAAATATATGCAACTATGATCACTGAATAATATGTCCTCCACACGAACATGATCAACATTGAGGCCAAAAGAAAAAACAAAATCTAAAATATGGCCTTTGCAATGGGTGGATGAATTGACATGTTGAATAAAATGGAAAGACTTGGTGATAGTAATGAGGTCAGCAGCTGCCTTACAAGAATCATCATCAATATGCAAATTAAAATCACCCAAAATTATGATTTTCTCCAGCTTGATGATAGTAGACAGTAGCTCAGTAAATTCAGATAAAAACTCTCCGGCCGCGCCGGGAGGCCTGTATACCAAAATACAATAAAACAATTTAAAAGAGCCAACTTTAATTATCTGAAGTTCAAAAGTAGAAAAAGGTGATGGTTTTACCAGTCTGTTGGTCTGTTGTTATCAACCGAGTTAATGTGTCTGGTGAACGCTTCCACCTCCCTGGCTTGGATTTTAACCCAGGTGTCATCCACATATCGGAACCAATGGCTTGGAGTTGTCCCCTCATAGGAGTTAAGGGCTCTCTGTTCCACTTCCTCCATGTAGAGGTTTGCAACAATGGGTGACACTGGAGATCCCATGGCACAGCCGTGCTTCTGTCTATAAAATCTGTCATTGAACTTGAAATAAGTGGTGGAGAGGCAGAGATCCAGCAGGGTGCAGATGTGGTCTGGGGTTAAGTTGGTCCTTTTGTCCAAATCCTTGTCCTGTAGAAGTCGTTTTTTGACGGTTTCTACTGCTTCAGAAATGGGTATGCATGTGAACAGAGAAGTCACATCATATGATACAAGAGTTTCTCCCGGGGTTAGCTTCAAATGTTGAACTTTGTTGGAAAAATCAATGGAGTTCTTTATATGATGAGGTGTGTTTCCAACCAGAGGAGCTAAAATACCAGCCAGATGTTTAGCAACATTGTATGTCACTGAGTTCATGCTGCTCACAATGGGTCTGAGAGGTGTATCTTCTTTGTGTATTTTTGGAAGTCCATACAGACAGGGAGTGGCCTCACCCGGGTACAATCTATAATACAATGATCGATTGATTGTTTTCTCCTTTTTGAGTTTTATAACTCAGTTCTGGGGCTGATTCCCAAACGTTTTACACCGGATGGGAGCAGAGATGTCTTGTCTGTGAATTAGACTAGCAAAGTTTTTTGAGAAACCTCTGTTGTTGGTTTGTGAGGGTGTTTTTGTCAATTTACATACAGTTGTGTGTCTTCTGTCAGAGACCTCAAGGGAACTCCCTACTGTTAAGGTGTGATCTGTCAATTTACATGTATGTGTTACCTCAGTTTGAAATTTACATACCCGGGATGTTGGTGCGTGACTCCTAAGACTGTTATAACTCCACGCGCACACAGTCTGTTTCATTGAATTGATAAAGCTCCTCGGATGAGAAGCGAAACGTCTTCTGTAACAAATAAAGTCCAGTTGGTCTTGTATTGAACGCCCTTTTTAACATTAAGATATGTACTATAAGATGGAGCAAGGTTGTTGAGGGCTTTGTAGGTTAGTAATAGGATTTTGAATTCAGTTCTGGATTTGACAGGGAGCCAATGGAGAGAAGCTAAAACTGGAGAGATATGATCTCTCCTAACTCCAGTTAAGATTCTGGCAAATTAATTTAAAAAAATGAAAGGAGCCAAAATTAAAATAAAAGAAGCTGAAAAAAGCTGAAATGGGCTGTAAAAGGGTTTGAAGGATGTGACAAGAGCTCCATTAATTTTTAATGAGAAAAACATGGCAGACAAAGTTTAATATTTCAAAGAGTAAAAATTTCACAAGTTCCAAAGGTCAAATGTCCTGAATGAGCTGAATGTTTTGATATATGAATTGTTAAAATGGCAAAAAAAAAAAAAAAAAAACTTTGCTTTTGTAACAAAGGAGGATCGAACTCTGCCTGATGAAGGTCAGACAATTGTGTTTATCTGACATTTCGGCTCCCCGACTGGCCTTGATAGGCCGTCTTATCTCAACACGCCTGTAGAAGTTTTGTAAACCTGAGGCTCTCACCCTCCCAAACCTTCTTCTGAGGAATTCCACGGACTTTTCAGAGGAGCCCATCTGAATAAACATGGTCATCATTTCAGGACTCTGAGTAGCTATGTTTCCATCCAATTTAAATTCGATTTTTGAGCGAATTTTAGAAAATTTCGCTAAAATGTAAATTAAAATTATGAGGATCAGAAGTGTTTCCATTAAACTGGCTTGAAGCGCATCTGCAATGCCACGCAAAGCGTCTCTACGTCAGACGTCAGCGTCATTACGTCACACGTCAGCGCCATACGTCAGACGTCAGCGTTACGCACTTCCACAGTAAACAGGAAGTAGCGTTTGAAAACAGACATCTCGGCAAAATGGAGAGAATATTTCAGGTATGTGTTGCTATCGGGCAAGTTGTATTTATTCTGTCATGCCAACTAGTTTTAGCGATGTTACATGTTGTCCGGAGCGGAAACAGCTGATCAGTCACGTGACGTGAATGTTCGCTGCGGCAGAACTGAGTCGGCTAATCTGTTTCCATCTGTCGTTTAGCCGACTCAGCTCTGAATCGACTCCCCAAAAACTACCTCAAGCGAGCGTATAAACTTTAGAGCGACTTAGAGGAAGTTAACTCGAATTATGCCGTTTCCATTTAGCTTTTCTGATGCGATGCTTCATAATGCGCACCTAGAAACCTTGATGGAAACACGCCTAGTGTGTGCAGATCTCTCCAGAGGGAACTACTGTATATGAACTGAGTCTTTTATCTGAACTCTGCGTAATGCCGGCGTCATTATACCATACCATACCATACCATTTTATTTATAAAGCACTTTAAACAGGAACAAGTCCACACCAAAGTGCTGGACAAACAAACACGCAACAGGCAACACAGACAATGAAGTACAACACGAAAAACATAAAAACATTGCAGATCATAAATGAAACAATCCAATATAAATCAGCTGGCATTGAAAGCGATGGAGTAGTAGTGAGTTTTTAACCGGGATTTGAAAACCGAGAGGGAGGGGGCCTTGGTTGCAAGATTTCTTTTCATTACCACATTTTTGACCTTCAAGCAGAGGTCTAAAATGTGTTTGGAATTTTTTTAATCTCCAAACCCTATGTGTCATTTATTTTTCACCACTTTTATCGTCTGTCCAACAGATCTAACTTGTAAATGAGTATTTGAGGCTCAATGTAAATGGTAAATGGAGCTTATTTATATAGCGCTTTCCAGCCCCCTGTGAGGGACCCCAAAGCGCTTTACAATACCAACCATCCACCCATTCATACACACATTCATACACCGGTAGCGGCGAATGTGACTCATCTGTTTAAATGAAGGTTGAATAAATGAATGAATAATGTCTTCCTCCAACAGAAAGAATGTGGAATCAGCTGCACCTGTCACTGATAATATTACATGATGTGGAAGAACATGAACAAAGAAAGTGACAGAAAGCACTGCACAGTGCCACACTTCACGATAGAGGAGTAAGAATTTGCAGAAACATGTTACACACTGCTAATGGTTGCTTTTTGCAGAAGGACTGTTTAAATTGAAGTGACAAGAAGGTCTCTGGTTCAGAGTTCATGCTGTCCAGGTCTTTCTGTGTTGAGGTGACCATCCTTTGAGTTTTATTCAGTGAGTATGTATGCATGGAAAAATACGTACTGAGCTGTCTTTGGTTTTCTGTGAAGTAGCGACATTGTATTTATTTATGTATTTCCATACTTTAAGGCTTTAGAAACCCTTCCCACACTCTTGCAATGTTATTAACTCTTAAACCAACCCCATTTTAACAACATACATACACTGTATGTAGCTACAAAATTTTACTTGCCAAGCTCTGCAGAACAGGAGCAGCTTTCGTTCTGGTCCGACTCGGTTCTGGTCCAATCCAGTTTGCTTCTGCAGACCTAAGCGGCAGCGACAAGCCCACAATCAATGTTGTCAACTCTTAAACTTACTCATTTTAACAACATTAAATATATGTGCGGCTTCTAAATTTTACTCATTTGCTCTCGGGTTCACTACGGAGTGTGGAGGTCCGGTTCTGGTCCATTTCAGTGCAGCTTGAGCAGAGCTGCTGCTCTCATGGTGTGATCACACCGAACAGCGTTTCAACTTCCAAAAAGCTGGTCACGCACGCAAGTGGACGCACTTGTGCATGCAGCGTGTCCAGACCTGAACGCCAGAACGCGAAACTGCTGCTGGGTGTGTGGGAGGAGCTTACCGGTATACCGAGTCCTCACTGCACTCCGCCAGGCGAGGAGCTTTTTATTTCTGTCTCTGTAGAGCAGACTTGACTGGTCGTGAAGGAATTGTCGCGAACACACAGCTACAATGAGTTTCTCTTCCATAGTCCATGACTCCGCGGGTTTTTTCTGTGTCCCACAAACAATACGTCACATAGTTGCGCAATCATTTCCGCGTCACATAGGGACTCTCCCCCTCTCCCCCTGACCCCCTCTCTTCTCCCCCCGACTCTCCCTGATCAACCAATCAGGGAGAGTTGAACGGCGTTTGAACGTTTGAACGGCGAAATCTTCAGCATGGTCAAGGAGTGCTTTGGAGGCTGACGCGGGTTCACGTGCACGGAAAAACGCTTTCCAGCACGCTCAACACGCACGTGACGTGACGCCCGACGCCAAGACGCGGCTGGAAGCGCGTCCCCCATTGACTTTGCATGTAAACTGGACGCTCCTGCCGTTGAAACGCTGTTCGGTGTGATCACACCATAATGGAAACCGGGCTTCTGGGAAAGGACCTGTTGCCTTCTGGGAAATGTGGATGTTGTAAGCAGGAATAGAGTGGAGACTTACTGAGAAAACTACAAAAGAGCAGGCGGCATCTGTCAGAAGTACAGGCATTATATTTTTTCCTTAACTTTTTACTGTACAGTACTGTATCCAGTACTGTCCCAGTCACATTAAAGTTGACCATCATGTGTCCTGTACAATTTTTTTTTTGTATAATATAGTTAGCCTGGCCTTCGCCATTCCTGCACAGCTCCGCTCAATTCTCATTTCCCTTCACTGCTCAGTCTGGGACTTCTCCCATAGACAACAATTTCTCCGGTAGATTTTTGACCGGACCAATCAGAGAACAGAAGGGGCAGAGTTTTTGGCCCCTAACCCACGCCCCCACCTGTCCCAGCGCAGCCAGCGAGCAGCCGCATGTTCTCATTCAAAGCGATGCAAAGCGATGCAGGACTGTTTTATATGTGACACAAATGTATTAATTTCCCCTTCTTAATCCCTTATCTGGAGTTTTCTTTTGTTTTTTTTGGCCAAAAGTCAAGTGATCGCTCCCTTCTCCCTCCTTCTCCTCCTCCTCTCCCTCCGCTACGAGGAAATGCCTCAGGCTGTCACGAGAGAATTAAAATCGGGTTTTACGTTGCTGCCCGAGTCCCATCAGATTTTCTGGTCTTCTGGTGAGCTGGACCAGCGATCCATGGTTTTATTTTATTTTATTAAAACGTTTTATTAACATATAAACACAGAATATGCAGCGGCAGCCGGCAGCGAGAGAAAAAGCTGCAGGAGGCGGAGCAGTTGTCAAGTTTAACAGACCACGGGGGAGCAGCCATATATGGCTCTGAGGGGAGGGAGCAGAATGCTTTTCCCTGTTCAAAATTTTTCCAAGATCCAATGGTTTTGTTCCTCAGCAGAGGCCAACGCCTCCAGCAAGAATCGTTTCACAATGGAGAAAGTCCAGACCCTAGTACGAAGCGAAGTGAAGGACAAGGGTCTGGTCTTAACCAGGCTATAATACTGTATAGTGGACTGTTATTTCACAAACCGCGATCGAGCGAGTCCACAGAAGTCGAACTACAAAGTAGTGAGGGACTAGATGTACTCTGGTTTCTTCCCACAGACCAAAAACACACATCTTAGTCTGATTGGTAACTAAATTGTTCCCAGGACTGAGTAAGAGAGTGAATGGTTGGTTGTCTCATTTGTCTCTATGTGTCTCTGTGATGGGCTTGGACCTGTCCAGGGTGTCCCTTGCCTCTTGCACAGTGATGGATATGGGCCCCAATCCCCGAGACCCCAAAAGGAAGAAGCGGGTAAAGATGATGGATGGATGGATCCTTTTTTACATGCATCTGATCTTCTTTTTGCACCTAAAGGAGCACACTTGGTGGCTAAAGTACAGGGAATGATGGCAGCTGAGGTACCTTCATGCCTACATCAAATTGAATGCTGTTAGAGGGCTTTCAATTGTCACATATAAACTTGTTTGCTCATATACAACATGCTGAGCAGCTGTCTGCTAATAAAATGTGTCCCCTGGGTGTTTGCTTTTACAGGTTTTATATCTTTACACATGCTCATAGTATGGACCCTCAAAGCTTGCTAAACCTGCATGAACCTTCTCCTCCTTTGTACACCCCCTCAGCTCTTTAACTACACATTGATATATTATTATGCTCCTGTTTAAGGAGAGGCTGACACGCCATTAATTTTGGCCCCACGGCCTGCAGTACTCGACATGAACAGCTTGTGATTTGTTTCCCTTTCTGCAGACTTTAATGCCTGCTCAGAACACCATAAGAGGCAGGGTGGCATGCAGGAGCAGAGGCACAGGTCGGGGATGGTGACGGGGAGGACAAAGGCTTCGGTTGCGTGTCTGTTTGAAAGGTTTTTGGCCATGCTGCATGATGGATTCAACAAGTGATAACTTTGTGCTGAAGTAACAAACGGCTGCTGGCCGACGTTCTTCATCGAAAGCCAAGACGGTTAAGGGATCATCAATATTTCTGTGAACACTGACTTTTACATAAAACATTTTATGTCCTATTTTTTTTAACAAGCTTGTAAGATTTCCTGAGGCATTTTAAAAATGCTCTGGAGAAATCAGAGCACCAAAGTATATATATTTTTGGGATGCATATTATTATCGGCATGGTATTGGTATCGGCCAATATTAGCATTAAAGTTAAATATTGGACATCGGCCATTCCATCAAAATAATCACCAATATAAAAGGCACTGTTTTTACATGACAACCCGGTGACAAGGATGCCTGCAGTGCCAGCACAATGTGATGATGTCACGCACGCCTACCTGATTTGATCACGAAGGAGAGGAAGAAGTCAAAATGTCAACTGTGTGGAAGTTTTATTTTTCATTGAGGAAGTTGGATTGCAAAGATTTTTGGACTACGGTCAGCCTCTCTACATTATGCCCAGCCAGAGATATTTTTCCGATGTAGCCTTACCCGTTACAAGCAGTCATTTCCAAAGTCATTGAGAAGCTAATAGCCAATAACACTTGGGTGAGTTTTACCACAGACATTTGGACATTGTGTTAGCCCCGTTAGCATGATTAGTCTTACAGCACAATGGATAGACAAAAACTTTTAACTTAAACAGGCTGTCCTTCATGCACAGGAGTGCAGAGGATCCCACACTGCAGCTAGGAAACTGGAACAAGCCTCCACTCAAGTGAGACAGCATCACAGGTGACTAATGCTAATAAATAATATTTAACACATTTAATATAAGTTAAAGTTCTATGCATATCTGTTACTGAATATATGTCACCAGCTCTTACAGCTGTTATACAAATTTTTGTAGCAAATGAGCCTAAATAAGAGGACTATGTTCTGACAAAAGAAAGTATATAAAAATATAAATATCGGTTATCTGCCAAATAACTTTTAACATGTCTGCATATCGGATATTGGCCAAAAATCCAATATTGTGCATCGGTAATTTTTTAAATGTAGACTGTCTTCTAAACATGGTGTTTAGAGGTGGTGATGTGAGTGTTGTGAATTAGCAACATGATCGGCAGAGATAGAGCACATACTTTTCCAAGTAAATTAAGACAGTTTTTATTCATAAATGGAATTATAACATTTTATTTCCAGTACATTTTCCTTAATTTAGCATATTAAGCGGCGACATGTGCAACCTGTAAGTATTCCTTTTAGCACATGTGCAAATGAGCTACACTACGGATCGTGCTTCCGTAACAGATCGGGCAACCACAAGCAGTTTGGTGCAGCACAGCGAGACACTTGTTACAGTTTCCTGAACCGGTGGACTGTTATTGGTGTTTGAGTGTCAATTCTATGGAAATGATCTATAGCCTTCGAGCTGCTGTCGTCGGATCTGTGTGACCTGTAGGAGCAGGTCTTCTTCGGGGGGAGAACTCAGCGGTCGGCAGGGGCTGTGAAGTCCGTTCTTTTTTTTCCTTTTTTTTTTCTTTTTGTCGCTGGATTTTGGGTGCAGTAGCAGTCAGCTACCACCGAGGAGCGGGGGCGACAACGGACCAGACTGCGGACATTACTGGCTAGTTGTAAGTACAGCAAACAATGTCAAATAAACCAAGGAAAGGAAAGAAGGAAGCTTTGGAGGAACAAAGTTTGGAAAATATGGAGGACATAAAAAAGTCTTTGGACTTTATAGGGATGGAAATTGCCAAGCTATCTTCAAAATAAGAACAATTAATTAATTTATTTGAAGAAGTAAAACAGCTAAAAATTCAAATATGTGAAAAAGATTAAAATTTATTGATCTTGAAAATAAAGTTGATGACTTGAAAAGCCAAGCACGTCAAGAAAACTTGGTGATATCAGGCTTGGAAATAAAGCCTAGGTCCTACACAAGAGCTACTGATGGCACTGTACCTACGGAGGACGCATCACATGAAGATCTACAGACGTTGAAGAAACAAGTAGTCTCATTTTTGCAGGACAAAGATATTAACATTGATTATGATGACATTTCAACATGTTACGTTTTACCTAACAAAGCAGACAAACGTAAATCAGCAATTGTTGTTAGATTTGTTAATAGGAAATCAAGGAATGGTGTGATTATGCAAGCAAGAAATTTAAAAGGGACAAAAGTCTACATAAATGAACATCTAACAAGAAAGAATAGCAGTATTGCTCGAGAAGCAAGGTTGCTAAAGAAAAATAAAAAAATAGCAGCAACATGGACAAGGAACGGAAATGTGTGGATAAAAGTAAAAGAAAGACAACAGGCTAAAATAATAAGAACACTGCAGGAATTGGAAAAACATTGAATACATGAATACAAATATGTCGACACATTAGTTTGGTGAAAGAATATCTTTATCAATGATAGAGGTTGGAAATCATGAACCAAAAATATATAGTGTTGATGATGAGATTGATGCGAGTTTCTTTCCAATTACTAAGGACTGTGAATATTATACTGAAAAACAATTTAATGATTTAAGTTCGACAAAGTCTGGGCTATCATTAATACACTTCAATAGTAGGAGTTTGAATGCAAATATTTGTATGATAACGGATTACTTAAGATTATTAAATAGGACTTTTACAATACTAG
>JBBPBX010088709.1:0-14441 GCA_038048925.1 Garcialebias charrua
TTTTGCCGAACGTCACTCTACGCGCACGTTCTGTGTGCAGGCAGTTCACAGTATAGCTCTGCGTTCGTTCTCGCATTAATGCTTGCATTTTCGCTCCAAATACTTGACGTCATTTGAGCAACAGCAGGGCAGAGCGTTTACCTACGGGACAAATTGAGGTTGCTGATTGGTCATTTGCTGTCACGCCTACTGAATTGATTGACAGGTCGGGTGGGGAAAAAAAAGGCACGAGCTGGCAGCTTCTGCTGCAACGGTGTTCTGTGTTTATATGTTAATAAAAAGTTCTAAAAAAGAAAATAAAAACAGGGAGTGCTGGTCCAGCACACCAGAACACCAGAAAATCTACAGAACCTCCCACAGCCACGTTGGACATGAGTTTAGTTCGCTCGTGACAAATTATTTCATTTCCTCATCATTTCAGTCATGGAGTCAGCAGAGGAGGAAGCGATCACTTGACTTTTGGCAAAAAAAAACAAAAGAAAAGTCCAGATCAGGGAAGAAGAAGGGGAATTTTATACACTTGTGTCTCATACAAAACAGTCCGGCGCCGGGCAGTTTATTGTGAGACAACGGGTTTGCGTCCGCGGTCGTAAAATTTGAGCTTTGCGCGTACATGCCCTGCGGGGACACGCTCGTTTCTCTGCGTACGTACGGCGTACAGCGGCGTACTGCCGTACGCAGAGCAATACCGGGGCCTTTAATCCTACAGACAAATGTTTCTCATTTGATTTCCCTTCACTAAGACAAAGGAAAACAGGCAAATGGGGAGGAGTGTCATGGTTCAGGAGGAAGGGGTCTTTCCCATTTCACACAACACATGACGCAGCCCTGACGTTGTACGTCATTGTGTTGGAAATGTATTATTTATTGACCTGCTTCCGGATACGTTAAATATTATTTTTCCATATTAATATCCTTTCTAGTCATTTTAGTATTTTAAGGTCACTGTGAATGACATTACAATGTTATTTGATACAATAATGGTTTTGTACCACTGTTTGTGAATCAGGATCCAGTAGAGAGCTGGCTAGATGCTTATCACCCTCCTCATAAGAAATGTTGAAAACATTTTCCTTTCTGTGAGGCTGTTATTGCCTAGTTTTTCTCAAAACAGCAGGATGAGGCAAAGCGGAGTGGCAGGACCCTGACAAAACTAACCTTTCCCTTTCAGACTATCAGAATTGGTCAGAGACTCATATCATACCACTTTATTAATAAAGCAATTAAAAGCAGCAACAAGGCCAACCAAAGTGTAGAAAGAAAAAAGAAAAAACAGCAAAGTACACAGGATAAAATACAAAAATCAACAGAGGTAAAACATAAATGAATAAAAACTAAACAATTGCAATGACTAGAATTATAAAAACACAGTGTGGTTAAATTCAACTCAGACTGGATCAAAGCCAAGGGAATAAAATTGTGTGTTTTTTTAACGCAATTTAAAACAGTAAGAGAGGGAGCCTGCCTGACATGCAGTGATAAATCATTCCACAGTTTTGGACCTGTAACAGGAAGGTCCTGTCACCTCTGAGATTGTATTGCACGTGTGGAACCATTAAAATCATCTGATCCGCTGACCTTCAGAGAACACTGTGGAACATATGACTTCAGCAGATCAGAGAGATAGAAGGGGGCATAACTGTTAAGACATTGCAAAACATACAACAGGATCTTAAAATGGATTTGGATGTGAACCAGAAGCCAAAACTTGAGAAAAGTTTATTTTTTATTTTGTCTGTACCAGTTAAAAATTGGGCTGCATCGTTTTGAACCAGTTGCAAACATACAATAGAGGTCTGAATGATTCCAAAACGATGTGCATTGCAGTAATCAAACCTGGGTGGTAGTCAGACAGGACAAGGCATGAATAAATTCTGTACTTGTTATGCACTTTTTGAGTCTGGCTGTTCTCCAAAACTTTGTAATAAAATTGATGAAATCCACACCTTGTTGTATGTTAATCTGATTTTTTTTTTCCTTGACAGTCATATGCCATCAATATATTTGTATATCCATAAATTATGATATCACTGTTGTTCATAAATGAACGTCTCTATGAAGCAAACAGATGCAGAATGGAATATTTGATTTTCTTCAAAGAACCAAATACAGTTGTCCCTTGTTTATCATGGGGGTTAGGTGCCACCCCCACCCCCTGGCCGTGATAAGTGAAAAACTGAAATAGGGATGCTATGTTTATTTTAATATTTTTATATATTTTAAAGCTTTAGAAAACCTTCCCACACTCTTGCAATGTTCTAAACTTTTAAACCTACGTGATTTTAGCAGCATAAATACAGTAGCCTGTGGTATATATGTAGTTACTAACTTTTACTTACCAGAACACAGCAACAGCTCTCAGTTCTGCTCACTTCCAGTCCAAATCAGTTTGGCCTGACTTGGTTCCATTTCTGCAGACTACCATGCAGTGATGCAGCCTGCAATCCATCTTTTAAACTCTTAAACCTACTAATTTTAACAACATACATACAACATGTAGCTACAACTTTGTAGATTTTACTTACCAGGCTCTACAGAACAGGAGCGGCTCAGTTCTGGTCCAACCCGAGAGATGAAAAATGTGCAGATGCAGCATGACTGAAGCCCACTACCCCATCCAGCTTGATATGTGTGTGCTGCCACTGCAGGAAGGACACTCTATGTGCAGGGCTGCCCAGGATTTACTCCACCACCACTTGTCCACTCCAGACCAACACTGCGCAATCAGAACCAGATTGAACCCCGCTGTGGTCTGTTTCCTGCAGTCCCCAGGATCCAGATCACACTGTGTCTGGGTCAGCTGCAGCCCATCTACTCACCAGTGAATGAGTTCAGCTTCAGACTTATTTGAGACTTTCCTGCCAGTCCTGTGAGCTTATCCTTACAGTACTTCTGACTTTGCAATGCAAAGCTTTCCCTCTGTTTGCAGAAAGCAGGGGTTGGAAGCAGTGTTGAATTCTGGGAAGTGATTGCCTATGGGTAAAGTAGGTCTTTAGGATGGCAAACAGTGTATGCTTAATGAAAGAAAACTAAAAATGGTGTCACATTTTTTTATGTATTTATTTCATTAATTAATTTAAAAAAAATGTACAGTACTATATTACCGTACTGTATGTCCACAAAGCGTGATAGAGCGAGTCATAAAAAGTCAAGCCGTGAAGTAGTGAGGGAGGGACTACTGTATCCCATTTCTATTGGAGTATGCATGTTCTCTCTGTGATTGTGTGGGTTTTTTCCAGGTATTCCAGTTTCTTCCACAGTCTAAAACATGCATGTTAGGCTGATTGGTAACTCTAAATTGTACCTAGGTTTTAGTGAGAGAGGGAATGGTTGTTTGTCTCGTCTGTCTCAATGTGTCCCTGTGATGTACTGGAGACCTGTCCAGGGTGTCCCCTGCCTCTTGCACAGTGATAGCTATATATTGGCACCTGCAAACCCCCATGACCCGTAAACGAATACGTTTTTTTCATTCATTCAACCTTTATTTAGTCAGGTAAATCTTATTGAGCCTCGAGGGCTCATTTACGAAAGCGACCTGCTACAAACTAAATAATGATGAACATCAATGATACAAATACATTAAACAATAAACAAAAGAAAAGAAACAATAGCAAAAAGTAGCAAAAACATTATAAGGTAGATGTAAAAAAAATCAAAGACAGGAACATATGTGAGTAAAGATAATGGATGGATGTACAGTAGTGCCTCGCTACTTCATGGTTCGACTTTCGCAGACTTTCTCTATTGTGGTTTTTCAAAGTAAGATTGGTTATGACACACACTTGGTTGATTGATGGATGAGCCACATAATCTGCATGCATTTTTTTTATTTTAAATTGTTTTAAATTATTTAGCACCTGCTGCACCTGTGTGCAGCCCACACTGCAGCAGAAGCTTCCTCCTGCAGCTTGTCTGGATCTCCACTCTGCAGTGGAGAAATGGGCATGTAATTATGGAACTAAATATGTGCTGCTATGATTTCTTCCATATGTCATTACCATATGGTGGCAGAGAGTGAAGAGCATGACATGCTGTGCTCTTTTAGAGTGTTTAGAGTTTAGAAACATTTTTAGGGGCATTGCAAGACTGTGGGAAGGTTTTAAAACACTTTAATATATATCCGCTCATTCTCAATCAGTTCATCTGGACAATTTCTTTTTAGTAGAAACATTTCACCCTCACTCCAGAGGGCTTCGTCAGTCAGAGCAGTCCAAAGCAAACTGAAGCTACCCCACCAAGTAAACAACTTAAGTGGACCAACCAGTTTGCTGTAGCCAAGATGGTTTCTGGGGGCTTGTCCCTCGTCGACTCCTCCCAGGCAGGCAGACATGTCCAAAGTGGTTCAAGACCAGAAAGTTCATTCTCAATAGTCCAGGTATCAAATCCGCTCATTCTCAATCAGTTCATCTGGACAATTTCTTTTAATAGAAATTGTCCAGATGAACTGATTGAGAATGAGCGGATTTGATACCTGGACTATTGAGAATGAACTTTCTGGACTTTAATATATACTGTACCTGTATACAAATACTAAAATCAACCACTACCTACTACTACTATTACTACTACTACTTGTGTACATAATTCCATCCCATCTCATGGAGATGGTAATGACAAAAAAGTTTACTTGAACATGAACTTGGACTACTCTATCCCTACTTGACGGCTTTTCACTTATAGTGAGGTGGCGTGGTCGAGTGCTGTCATTTCTAACCCGAACCCGAAACCTGGCCCGGAGTGATATGGATTAGGACTGGGCCGTTATAATGTGATTAATGGGCGGGCTGGGCCAGTCTCGGGCTTTTGATTACTGGTAGGTCAGGATCAGCCGCAATCCAATTATAAGATACATGGCCTGCCATACTTCCACCAGCCGCACATAGCCATTTCACCGCTAGCTGACCGGTCTTGAAAGAGATAAAAAGTTAAGTTAAGCTTCAGATGGGACTGTACTGCCAGGAAGCAACTCATTGCCCAAATGGACGTTCATTCTGCCTGTGCGGCCATCGGCCGACCACCCAAACAGGTGAGATACCAAAGCAGACATGTGTCAGAGCTGTCTGCATATCTCAGCAATTAATAATAATAATAATAATAATAATAATAATAATAATAATAATAATGAATTTAACTTGTAACGCACTTTTCATTAACAAAAATCTCAAAGTGCTACAAAGTGTAACTAAAATCAATGATCAAATAAAAACAAGTGATAAAATCAAGTAAAATCAATGATAAAATCAATTAAAAACAATGATAATATCAACTAAGATCAAAGATAAAATCATGTGGAGGCAGAGTAGGCTTGCTTAAAAAGAAAGGTCTTTAAGCCTTGTTTAAAGTCAACCAGTGACTGTGGAGCTCTCAGGTAGTCAGGGAGGGAGTTCCAGAGGCGGGGGGCAGCCACACTGAATGCCCGGTCTCCCATGGTCCTTAATTTGGTTCGTGGAATGTGAAGGAGATTACTGTTCTGTGATCGTAGAGACGGGTGGATGAATATGGTGCAAGAATGTCCTTTAGATAATCTGGTGAAGTTCCGTGTAAGCATTGGTGTGTAATGAGAGCAGTTTTGTACTGAATTAGGTGACAGGAAGCCAATGGAGGTTATGGAGAATGGGTGTAATATGTTCAAATTTACGAGCTCTCAATAAAATCCTTGCTGCACTGTTTTGAATATATTGAAGCTTCTGAAGGTTCTTGCCAGGGATTCCAATAAACAGGGAGTTTCAGTAGTCCAGCCTGGAGGAGACAAAGTCATGGACGAGTTTCTCAGCATCAGAAAAAGTTAGAGATTTTTCATTCATTCATTCATTCAACCTTTATTTATACAGGCTAGCCTCATTGAGCCACATGGACTCATTTACAAGAGGGACTTGTCTCACTCAAACCCAGGGTCAATTTAGAGTTACCAATCAGCCTAACATGCATGTTTTTGGACTGTGGGAGGAAACCGGAGCACCCGGAGAAAACCCACGCATGCAAGGAGAGAACATGCAAACTCCACCCAGAAAGGCCCCGGACCAGGATTTGAACCAGGGACCTGCTCGCTGAGAGGCAGCAGCTCTACCAGTTGTGCCACCGTGCTGCCAATGCCAGATGGGCGAAGTTTGGAGATGTTTCGAAGATGGAAGAAGCAGGTTTTAAACAGATGCTTAATGTGATTTTCAAATGTAAGATTTGTAACAGAGGTGGAGAGGGGGATGTCTTGTCCAGAAAAGGAAATTGTTGTTATAGTTGATGTTTGTACCTGGTGAGGGGTGCCAATCAGTATGGCCTCAGTCTTGGAGCAGTTTAATTGAAGAAAGTTCTGATTCATCCATGCCCTTATTTCCTCCAGGCAGGTAGAGAGGGCAGTGAGTGAAGATGGAGATGACAATGGTGATGATGATGCTCCAGTCCTGATGTAAAGCTGTGTATCGTCGGCATAACAGTGAAAAGAAATGTTGAACTGATTAATAATTTGACCTAAAGGCAGCATGTAAAGGGAAAACAGCAGGGGCCCCAGAACTGACCCTTGAGGGACACCACAGGAGACACAGACTGTCTGGGAAGTGGCATTGCCAAGACTAACACATTCCAGCCTATTGGAGAGGAAAGATTTGAACCAGTCCAGGACAGTGTCACAGAGACCGACCTCCACATGAAGACGGTGGAGGAGGATACTATGGTCCACAGTGTCGAAAGCTGCAGTGAGGTCAAGGAGGACAAGGATGGAGGGAGAACCAGTGTCAGCAGCCATGAGGACATCATTTGTTACTCTCAGCAATGCAGTCTCAGTACTGTGAGCTGCACGGAAGCCAGACTGAAACTTCTCAGAAGAACAATTCAGAAGAATGCAGGCAGAAACAGGGTTTAAATGATTTTTTATGGCCATGAAAGTACAAACACCTCTCAGCTCCGAATCTTACGCAACTTTTATTCACTGCATGTCCCCGACCGTTAATAACTAATTACAAATGATTTTTCTTTTTTTTTTCTGGGTTTGGATTTGTAGTTACAGCTAATTTGTCTGGTCGGGTGGGGTTCGGAAATTATGACTGCGGGCTGGGGCCTGGTCGAATCAGATTTTTTGGGGGCACTAGTGCAATTCTAGGGTGGTCCCAACCCCCCGCATTAAACGAGAGACTACTGTTTCTTTTTTTCTTTTTTTAGGTAATGGTTCAGTAAGGACTGGCTAACACCTGGAAATGGGTACAAAGAAATCAAATTTGCAATTTGACACATTCTGCCTCTTAAAACAATGTTTGTTGAACAACTTTATCTATTGCATGTTTTGTTGTGTTAGTTTGGTTTTGGAACACTTTCTCATCTCTCTTTCCTTGTATTTGTGACGTCTTACATCTCATACAGACAGACAGGCTGTCCGCGGACTAAAACTAATTGACTCAGACATTTTAAAAATAGTGATATGAGGAGTAGGTGAGACACCAGACTGAGCTTACGTCATGGTGATAATCCCAACACCTGCTGCACAAAATCCTCCTGCTGAGACGTTCAGCTCCAAACAGGAGCAGCTTGAGGTGGACAACCTGGGACCTGAATGTTGTCAAGTTTCCACCACCCTCCCAGGACAAAGGTGTTATTAACGTAATATAACACATAAACCAAAGGGAGTTTCTCTTTCAACATCTCCTGCTGTGAATGCTTCTTTCTGTCTGCTTCAGTGAAGACTCTGCCATACAGTGAAATGATCAGTTAAACTGCCTTATTGACTCAGGAAGTTGTTTGTGTTTTCTATTTCCAGAGAGGGTTGAAAAGAAATGCATGATTGATTGGTGTTGTTCACTTATGTTTTTTTCTTTTTCTTTTTTAACGGTGAGGTGTTAACCTTGATGGCTCCGTGTTTAAAATGTATATCTATATTTAATCATTTATTTATTTATTTTTGCCTCTGACACTGTACCTGTTTATTCACTGTTTATCTTATCAGCGCAAAATTGCGTTCTTCCTTTTATCACAAATGAGGCGACAACTTTTTTTGTCAGTATGATGCTGATGGTTTATCTCTTTTTAGCTCACGGTTTGTTCTTAGACATAAATAAATATTTGATGTCACAGCTATCATTTCTGGGAACAAAAGAAGATGCCATCATCTTTAGCAGTATACACAAAATAGAGTTTACAGATCACTGGAGACATTTTGACTTTCTTAAGAATTGTTTAATTACCATAAAATATTTATATTTGATTTATTTAGTTTGACAATGGGTTTATTCTACTGGGATAAAATGGCTTGAAGTGATGCTAACACAAAGACGATGGAACAATGGTTTAACATTATTCACAGTCTTTCTGTTCATACATTGCAAACAACATTCTAAATTATTTTCAATATCACTTTTATTATTTGTTTGCTCAATGGACTAATAAAATTATACTCAGTTTTTCTTGATCACTGTATTTAGTTTGTCAGCATCTCCAGTTCTAATTTTTTAAGCAGTTTGCCTGACTTTTCTAGAACAAGAATGGTCCAGTTTGTTTCCCTCCTGGTATTTACTACAATGACTTTGTCCCCTATACTAGATGAAAAAATGTCAAACCTTTCCATTCTGTAGAGCTTTTTTTTTTGTTTTTGGTTGTTTGCTTATCCTCTCTTTTATCAAACAAAGCCATGTCCTGATGTCCAAACAACTCAGTTTTCATTTTGTCAGAGTTGTCTTGTTGTTTAGGTGAGCTTTTGCAAACAATGGGCAAGTGTTTGTTTGCTTGTCTTGTTGATATGGAGCTCTTCTCGGAATTCATTCTAAGCCATGGGCAGTTTCTGAAGAAGCATCTGCTGTGATATGTTGGTTCCACATACATTACAGTTTTTTGAATGATTGTAAACAATACTTGCAAAAAAGAGACAAAAGAGGAGACCAAAAAAAATATACATATAAAAAAAATACAGTACATGCAGTATTTTTTAAATGAAAATAATACAAACCTACCTTGTGTTGTGGAAAACCCAGACGTAGGCACTTCCTGGAATGGACATAAGTCAGCATGAGTAGAAATACTTGGGTGTTGCTGCTGATCCATTCCACGGATGCAACACATTACATTTTCAGTTAAAATAGTAAGAAATAAAGTTATAGAAGTTACCTTGCAGTCTTCTTATCATCATTACTAGCAGCCCCTCACTACTTCGAGGTTCAACTCTCGCAGGTTCGCTTTTTAACCGTTTTTCAAAATAAGATCGGACATGACACAATTGGCTGATTAATGGATGAGCCATGGATTGTTTATTTAAAATAAATTATTTTAAATGATTTAGCACCTGCTGAACCATTAGGTGCAGGGGGAAGCTCCCTCCTGCAGCCTGTCATGATCTCTGCCACCTGCGGCTCTCTGCCACCCCTATATTTCTCCTCGGCTGCAGCAGCTTGGTGAAGGGTTAATCCTTTGCTCTCCAGATGCACTGATCAACTTTTGTTTTCCAACTTAAACTTCAAAGTATGTCACATTGTAAATTCATCATACTCACAAAATATAAAAGTGTTAAAAGTTATTTTTGATTATTTTAGAACTTCTATGTTCAGTTGTTACAGTGTAATTGATCAATAAGTACATTTCTGCTCTGTGCTGCAGAGCGGTTTGACGGGTTAACCCTTTGATGTTCTGCTGTGCTTCTCTTTTATACAATTTAAATGTAAATACTGTAATATTTTAAATAAATAATCTTGTTTATTTAAAATATTACAGTATTTACATTTAAATTAAATTAAATGCCCTCTCTGGGTCGGGGAGGAGGTCCTGCCCCAAGTGGAGGAGTTTAAGTATCTCGGGGTCTTGTTCACGAATGAGGGAAAACTGGAGCGTGAGATCGATAGGCGGATAGGTGCAGCGTCCGCAGTGAAGCGGGCGCTGTACCGGTCTGTCGTGGTGAAGAGAGAGCTGAGTCGAAAGGCAAAGCTCTCAATTTACCGATCGATCTACGTTCCCACCCTCATCTATGGTCATGAGCTTTGGGTTGTGACCGAAAGAACGAGATCTCGGATACAAGCGGCTGAAATGAGTTTTCTCCGCAGGGTGTCTGGACTCTCCCTTAGAGATAGGGTGAGAAGCTCAGTCATCCGGGAGGGACTCGGAGTAGAGCCGCTGCTTCTCCACATCGAGAGGAGCCAGTTGAGGTGGCTCGGGCATCTGGTTAGGATGCCTCCTGGACGCCTCCCTGGTGAGGTGTTCCGGGCATGTCCCACCGGGAGGAGACCCAGAGGAAGACCCAGGACGCGCTGGAGGGACTATGTTTCTCGGCTGGCCTGGGAACACCTTGGGATTCCCCTGGAGGAGCTGCCCCAAGTGGCTGGGGAGAGGGAAGTCTGGGCCTCCCTACTTAGGCTGCTACCCCCGCGACCCGACCCCGGATAAGCGGAAGAAAATGGATGGATGGACATTTAAATTATTTATTTACACGGAGGGGATTGGGAGGTGATGAGTGTGATTGCAGTGGATAATTGAGCTGGCAGAGAGCGGAAATCATGACTTTTAGAGCGCTTAGTGTTTAGAAACACTGTTTGGAATATTGCAAGAGGTATCCTAGGGCATTTCTGTATGCAGTTTGCATGTTCTCACTGTGTATACATGCATTTTCTCAGTTTCCTCCAGACTAAACATACACATAGGTACACTGTAACTCTAACATGTTGTGAATAAGAGTGAGAATGGTCGTTTGTCTCCATGTGTCCCTGTGACGGACTTAAAACCTGTCCAGGGTGTCCCCCGCCTCTCACAAAGTGACTACTACAAGGCTTAATTTGTAAACCAATCGATGCCGAAATGCAAATAGGGGCCAAGCCGGTTGGGGGTGAGGGTGGAGGTGTCCTGGGGCGGGCACGCTTGCTCACAATAGAATAATTTGACAAGTTGTTTAATGATATAAAATATATTTTGTTAGCAAAGAATAGAGTCCCATCATTTATTGAACGTTACTGTAACTTTATTTACAAAAAAAGTGTCAAAGTTGTGCTTTGACAAACTTATCGATAAAAAAATAAATACATAATTATGTAAAAGTGGAAAAAGGGGGCAGGTATCACTCTTGCTTTGAGTTTATACATTTTGCTGCAGGTGCACTGTGGGTGACAAGCGTCCAGAGCATCATAAAATCAGCAGCTGAAGACTGAGGAGGCGTCAGAGTTTTATTTATTTATCATCTCAGCAGCTGAGGTAAGTGATACGGTTCAAGCATGGCTTCCCAACACCAAGGCAATCATAATTGTTAGGAAGCCTGAGAGTTGCCAGATCCAAGCAAATACTGTAGTTGCCGGAAACGCACCCTGTCAAAATAAGAGTTCCCTGATTTTGTTCCAGGATCTGGCTCAAATTAAGCACTGGGCTACTAGATATGGGCACCAGCTTCCTGTGACCCTGAAGGAGAAGTGGCTTCAACAAATGTGAATTTGTGAATCTCCCCAGTGTGAGATAACATTTTTTTTCCTATTCTTATTATTGTATATGAATGGGTGAATGGATTTGTCTTTTGTTAAACTGTGTTTTTTTTCTCCTCTCAAATAAAGATAATGTAAACTTGATACAAAATATAAAGCAAAGAATAACTTAATAGCATTAACCATTGTCAAAATTGCAAACACATTAACACACTCACAATTGATGATGTTTTTAAAGGTGTTGAAGTGAGATGCCAGAGTTGTTTCAAACTGTGTCAAATATGACCCATTCTGGTCTTGCACTCATCACTGTTAACATTGGAATTATTTTATATTTCAGGGGACTAAAGGTATTTGCAAATATCTGCTCCTACGTGCTTGTAAATTTTGCTTAGCTTTGTTATAGTTTGTCTGATTCCAAACTGAACAAAAAAGTTCATTTATAGCTTAATATTTTGCACTAATGAGCAAGTGACAATGTTAAAATAAAGATGTAATAATATTAATAACAATGTTATAGCTGACTGCTGTATACATTCTTGTTTTTTAATACACCATTGGCAACATTTTACCCAGTGTGATGGGTAATAAATGCAGATGTAAATGAAATACTGCTGCACTTATGGGGTCTCCACATCCTGCTGTCACTTCGCTTCCAATTAATCAAGCGTCGTTCCAAACATTTCACTTGAAAGCAATTGTGCAGAATGACATTGGCCTGACAGATGACTATTAATGTCAAGGTGGTAAATTAGCTTTATATGTTCATAGTCACTTTTTTCAGTTTAGGCTAATAGAAAGAATAGGTAGGAAGGTTAAGACCAGCAACAAGCACATAATTTAATATTTCTGAAAATGTCGTACTGGAGTTGCTGAGGTGGGAGAAAATGAGCTCACTGCAGCAGGCAGCTCATAATAAATCCATGACTTAGTGTTTGCAAACTTCCATTTGTCTGTGCATTAAACAACAAATAATGTAATAATTAGTAAGATTTAAAAATACCGGTACTTAAAGCAGAATTGTATGTACTGCCTGTTGGAGCTATACACATCACCACCTCTAGCCATCAATCTACAAGCCAAACTCAAGATTCTGGCTGCAGTTTCCCATTTAATGAGCAGTTATAAGATTGATATAATTCCAAATATATAAGTCTTGGCACAAAAACAGATTTTGGGTTGTTCCAAATAGTTAAGACATTCCATAATGTGTAAAATGTTACAGTGGGGCAGTTATTTTTTATTTCACATGAAGGAGAGAAAAGGTTGATATCACAAAGAAAGGGAAAACAGAGTTCTTGTTATTTTACACAGCTGTTGTCACTGCGCAAATGGCTTGCAGACAAAGAGATGCTGCAATGCTGTAGAATTGAATTATGAATAAATAAAGGGCCAGATCGGTTAACTGTGTTTATTCCACCTTGTGTCATTGTGCTTTGAGGTGAAGATTCTCAGTCATCCAGGACATGATGAATTCAAAAAATGTTCAATACAAAAACAACTGGACTTTATTTGTAACTGAAGACATTTCACTCCTCATGCGAGGGGCTTTCTCAATTCAAAGAGCAGAGTGTGGGGTTCAGGTTTTAAAGGCTGAGATAAGATACATACATACCTATGTAGATTGACAAATCACACCTCACACCTTAACAGTAGGGGTTTCTTAGATAAATTGAGAAAGCTGCTCGAATAAGGAGCAAAATGTCTTCTGTTACAAATAAAGTCCAGTTGTTTTTGTATTAATTTTTTTTTTCAATTGTGCTTTGAGCTCTTTACATTATTTTTGTATCAAAACAAACAAACAAACTATTGAAATGAAATTGTGTATTGTTAGTAAAATTTGAACAGTTTGAATGTCTGTGTGGAATCATCATCGCTCGCATGAATTGTGACTGAACGCTACATGAAGGGCTACATCAAATGAGGATAATAACACAGTATGTGGGGTATGATCATTTTTCACTAATTTGATGCTGATCTAACTTTCATGAACCATATTTTAATATTTAAAAACAATTAGTGGGATGGAGTTACTATTAGGTGAAAAATGTAAAAAAGAAAAACAAAACAAAATAAATAAAAAAATCCCACCTTATTCTGTTCAATCTAAATTGCCTATACTTTTATGAAGAAATTACTAAATCTTAAATTCATGAATCAATTTTCGTTTTAACTGTGATTTTCTGAAAATGTTAACAAATATCTTACTTGTTGTAGATTGTTCTTTGAACAAATGCTATTAGTCAAATAAAGTAAAAATGTAATTCCGATCGTGCGGCTTATCCATCAATCAGCCAATTGTGCATCATGTCAAATGTTATTTTGAAAAACCACGATAGAGCGAATCCACGATAAATGCACTGCGTTAACCTTTACAATTTTGCATTATATCCTCTTCATTAGATATCTGTTGTCTGTCTAAAACAGATCTTTTCATTCAACTTTTATTTAGTCAGGTAAATCTCATTGACCCTCGTGGACGCATTTACAAGAGCGACCTGCTACAAACTAAAGAATGATGAACAGCAATGGTAGAATTTCCTTAAACAATAAAAATAGTGCTTCAGTTTTTTTCTGATCACGGATCAAAATGGATGCCTGCTTTCTGATTGGTTGCTTCAGAATGTGTTGTGTTCAGGGAAATCGGAAAAATTAGTTTCATTTCAAATTCAGTCAGTTTTTGGTCATAAAACATCCAAAAAATGCATTGCACGTGCGTAAAAAGCACACAGAATATGGCAACAATTACCTGTCATATTTCTGGTTGTATTTTGAAGTAAATTTTTAAACAGGTGGAGGAATTTGTAGAACGGTGGATTAAACCAACTGCAGCCTAACACCTCCAAGACTAAAGAGATTGTGGTGGACGTTTGAAGAGGCAAGTCTATACTTAAGCCAGTGTCCATCAATGTGGCTGATATGGGGGTGGCCAGGACCTATAAGACTGCAACTGGATCACAGACTGAATTGGGCAGCAACACAGACAATATCCTCAGAAAAGGGCAAAGTTTATCTTTGGCCACTGTGACAGAGGGAAGGACCCTGAACAAAATATTTATTCATCATGAACCT
>JBBPBX010088711.1:0-14440 GCA_038048925.1 Garcialebias charrua
ACTTTTCTGGTGTCCGCTCCTCTCCCATTGGTCAATAGACAGGAAGTAGCAGGATCCATGAACAGATCTACAGTTCATGCCTGTGCTGCCTCAGCTGAGCTAAAATTTACTCTTTTTCACCGAGTTAAAGGAAAAGCAAAATGATGTAATAAAATATATAATTTCTAGGAAACTAGATGGAAAAAATTAATATGAAGGTCAGTTAAATTACTGTATAGAACATCAAGTAAAGTTCTCTTTAATTTAATTGGTGCATTTTAAGTGCATTTCTTGTTTGGACCAGCTTTATGTTAATGCTTTTATGTTAGTTTCAGTCCTTCTAAGTGTTGAGTTACAATTAATCACAAATGTGTGTTGTCAGCATTATTTAAAACTTGGTTGGAGGGTATTTTTAATAGTTTACATTGTCACTTATGCAGCTTGCTAGGCTACTCAGTTAAAGATGAGGGAGCGAAGAGCCTCTCGAATTGTCAAGTAAAACTCTTGAGCTTGCAATGTGTTGGTGGGAAAAGTAAGGTCTAACTCTGACATGATAACATTGCACAGGTCAAATATATCTTCGTCACATGGGACAACTGAGAGGAGTTTGCATGCCTCTTTGCAGACATCAAGATCATTATGTGGAACAATGAAGTCCTCAGAACCCCAGAGCTGTGGCACTGTGTACATCACATCAGGAATCCCACTTGGTACATTGTGATTCTTTGTTGGTCGGATGCGGTGGCCATTCCAGACTGCCTTGATCTCATCAAGCTCTTCCTGGAAATATAAATTGTATCTGTGGTTAGAGGTTTAAAGATGTTGGAGACTAACCAGTACAAGATTAACAAAAAATATAAAAATAGACATGGCTTGTTAAAAAACAAATATGCTTCAAGTGCATCCAGTTGATATTTTACAAGTCATGAACCACTGATAGATATTTTGCTTTTAATTTTTGACAATTTGCTGGTAGGACTGTGAAAGTGAAGATGCAACACAATCTGCTGGTTTCATCATTGGTAACTTTTAGTTTTTTGCTTTTATAATGTGTGAATGTATGTGTCCTGAGATGTGTTTTGTTGTGATTTTGCATTATAAACTGAAGTAAATGTTATAAACTGACTTTCACATAACATAACATAATTTCAGCTTGTATTTTTTTTAAACTATAAACATGGGATCTGAACCTAGGCTTGCTACTACTTTTTATAATTTCCTATAGCCTCTGGAGTACCCTGTTTTATTAATCTGAAATTATTCAAATAGTCAAAAGCCAATATTATGTTTTAGCATAATTCAATACAATACACTGTAATTTTATTGTTCTTAGCTGAACACAATAACCTAGTCTACATCTTGTTAACACAAATAAATTTATTGGCAGAGAAACATGATTGATCGTGATTCAGAACCATGGACAGTGCTGCTGTTTATGTAGCCTAGGTGACTGAGTGTGACTGCGTGCTGACACATGGTGACACCTGGCTATGTAAGCAGAGATTACGTAGTAAATTTTTACCTTTCATTAGCACCGGTAAATTAACTGAATCCATGTTAACATCAATAGTTGTAGGCTACTTTTATAAATAGACTACACCATGCGGAGCAATGGAACATCAGTCCACTTAAGACGCAGACAGAACCTCACCTGAATAATGTGGCGAAAGCACAGCTGCACAAGTGATTTGTCCACGTAGTCCCCAACGCACAGGCCCTCATCTTTCATCTCGCCCAGAAGATGTATCCAGTACTCCATACCTTCTCTGCGCAGCACCCCCCACCAGCTCTCAATCCTCTGGTTTGAAGTACTTGCTCCAGCGATGTAGCTTTGTTCACCTGCTCTACTGTCCTCATCACTGCGGCGGAGGTAGGTCTGGATGTCACGGACAACAACATTTTCTGTTCCTGCATCTGTCCGGACGATCCGGGGGCAGCCACCAAACTCCTCCACGGCCTGTACAAAGTAGCCCCCTATCACGCGTGGGTCGCTGCTTGTGTACGCAGCTTTCAACCATATTATTTTGCGCGAAAATCCATCTATGCAACCACTGATGCAGATTCCATAGGGCTTTAACTTGTCGTAAGAATCTACGTGCCAGATATAGTTTGGCCCTTGAGCAAAATATTGCCTACGGTTTAGTCTCCTGGAACGACGGATGGCTGAGGCGTCAGGGTCCAGAGCTGCGAGAATCAAACGAACATCTTCTTTTTTCGCTCGAATGCCATTCTTTAAGCACTTGTTGTACATCCACCTGTAGCCGTGCAGTCTCCCAGGTCCTTCCAGCTGGTGAATGATGAAATCTATTACTTCCCCGACATCAGCGTATTGTTTACGTCTGAGCCCACACGTTTTGAGCAGCCGAATTAAGTGTCTCTTGCTCAGAATAACACCGTGCTTGATCGCAAGTGACTGAAGTATGTCATTGTAATTCATCCCTAGATTGAAATAAAATGAAATTAATTCAGACCTGTCCATGTTAATAACCTGCACAGAAATGAACGCAGGGTTGCTATCACTTGATACTTTCGAGTGGCCACTTGATAATTATCAAGTGGCCACTCGATACTTTCGAGTGGCCACTTGATAATTATCAAGTGGCCACTTGATACTTTCGAGTGGCCACTTGATACTTTCGAGTGGCCACTTGATACTTTCGAGTGGCCACTTGATACTTTCGAGTGGCCACTTGATACTTTCGAGTGGCCACTTGATACTTTCGAGTGGCCACTTGATACTTTCGAGTGGCCACTTGATACTTTCGAGTGGCCACTTGATACTTTCGAGTGGCCACTTGATACTTTCGAGTGGCCACTTGATACTTTCGAGTGGCCACTTGATACTTTCGAGTGGCCACTTGATACTTTCGAGTGGCCACTTGATACTTTCGAGTGGCCACTTGATACTTTCGAGTGGCCACTTGATACTTTCGAGTGGCCACTTGATACTTTCGAGTGGCCACTCGATAATTATCAAGTGGCCACGCGAAAGTATCAAGTGGCCACTCGAAAGTATCAAGTGGCCACTTGATAATTTTTTTGCCTTCCATGTCACCAGAAGGGCTCCGTAGAGATCAAAATGATTCCTACATATTTCCATACTGAATCATTTGGAACAATATGTCATGACGCATGTTCAATAATCCAGGCAGATACAAGTAAGAAGGTTAAATCAGGTCCTCTGGATGGATTCTTCTTTGTTGAAACGTTTCGTCTTTCATCTTAAAGACTTCTTCAGTCTGAGGAGCTGCAGTAAACTCAGTCTTATCCACATTATTCCTACGTCCCATGATGCTTTGCGCGAAATGTGCACACGACTTCCGGTTGACCGGAAACACCGTTTGTTTACATGCGAGTAATACAGTTGAAGACAGTCCAAACTTTGTTGTTTTAGTTCATTAAAAATGTGGGAACACCACTCGTTTTGTTAAAAGAGGAGGGACAAATAAAAAGAAATTACAGATGTTACCTGATCGCGCAGACATAATTTAAAAATAACGCGTTTGCTCCGGCCTCTCGGCTAAGGTTTATTAGCAGCTATCTCGGCTAAAGATACCAGTCGCGTCTGAGATCTATCGTTTTAAGACAGTAAATCTTCCAAAACTCTCATTAATATCCCTCCCCGAATAAAAAGAAATAACAGATGTGACCTGATCGCGCAGACATAATTTAAAAATACATAAATAGCGAACGTGTTTGCTCCGGCCTCTCGGCTAAGGTTTGTTAGCTGCTATCTCGGCTAAAGATACCAGTCGCGTCTGAGATCTATCGTTTTAAGACAGTAAATCTTCCAAAACTCTCATTAATATCCCTCCCCGAATAAAAAGAAATAACAGATGTGACCTGATCGCGCTGACATAATTTAAAAATACATAAATAGCGAACGCGTTTGCTCCGGCCTCTCGGCTAAGGTTTGTTAGCATCTATCTCGGCTAAAAATACTGGTCGCGCCTGACATATATCATTTTAAGACAGTAAATCATCCAAAACTCTCATTATTAAACCCTCCCTGAATAAAAAGAAATTACAGATGTTACCTGATCGCGCAGACACAGCCATAGAGTAGGATGCAGGAACACTCTTTCTTTGTTTTGGGTCCGTGTTGAAAACACTGTTGTTTTAGCCAAAGATTTAGCTTGGTCCGGTTGTTGGTGCAGCCGCGAACAGCACAGCAGGTACCTGAACCCCGGTAGGACATTTCTGTAAACGTTCCGTTTAAACAAAAGCTGTGTTTGCTCCGATAAAATGAATGAAAATAACTTTCAAAAACACCCGCGATCCATAGTCCGCCTATGGAAAACAGGCACTTCCGGTGTCGGACCGGAAGTTCAATGCACATTCGCTTCTACAGTGACGCATCCAGGAATATTGTGGATAAATATCACCTTCTCATAGTGGATCAACCAGTTTGTTGTTGACAGCCAGAACTAGCTGTTCACATCATCAGCCTAATGACTCTGATGGCCGCTTGCTATTCACAGCGGGCTGAGTGATACTAGCAATGGAACATACAAATACACACAGTATTTGTACTTTTTGTCTCCACTGAAACTTAAACATGAGGAGCTGCAGTCAGACACTTGTCTAAACCAGTTTTACTAATAAAACACTCATCGATACATCTTATTGACCCGTTTAAACCTGGTCAAGGTGCTGGTGCCTTTCTCCAGTGATCTAACAGTGGGAGGTGTGGTGCACACTGGACAGGTCACCAGTCCATCACAGGCTCACATACACACACATATGAGACAAACACACTCAACCCCAAGGCCAATCTACATTTAACCGAGCATACATCTGTCCAGACCGTGGAAGAAAACCAGAGCATCCGCAGAAACAACTCACCAACATCCGATACCACTTTTGTCATCTCTAATGAAAACCATTGTTTTCAAGTAGACTTCTTTTCAGGTACAGATCTTTATTCAAAACTGACCTTTCTGTGTAATTTCTCCAACACAGGGTGTGAGAAGGAGTTATCGTTCTTGGTGTGGGAAAGCCCCCCAAGGTAAATTTGTGTTTTGCTTTTAAAAGCTTCCTTCACATACCTGGCCAGCTTCTCTAAAGAACAGCACACATGCCTTCTGCAGGGTCACCTCAGGTAATGTGCAGTAATCTGACAGGCTTTAAACCAACAACACACGGACTCACACACAACGTGAACTGTAACATCTTGCTGTGTTAACTAAATCAACATTCTTTACTGACGTGCACGTCACCTGCTACTTTTCATGCCATCATTTTAAACTGAGGTTGTTTAATTCATTCAACCTTTAGCCCACTTTTCCACTCTGCATGGAGATAATAATAATAATAATAATAATAATTAATTCAATTTATAACGCACTTTTCATTACTGAAAATCTCAAAGTGCTACACATATATTGAATGCTACACACATTCATAAACCGGTGGCGGCAGACTACCATGCAAGGTGCTTTCCAGTCCTACCGGGAGCAACTCAGGGTTAAGTGTCTTGCCCAAGGACACAACGACACATGGTGCGGGTCCCGGGAGTCGAACCGCCAACTTTCCGATCGGGAGACGACTGCCATTACCACTACACCACGGCCGCCCCGAGATCAGCTGATCAGCTTCAGGAGGAAGTTTCTCCTGCGGCTGTGGGCTGCACTGAGGTGCAGCAGGTGCTAAATAATTTAAAATAATTTATTTAAAATAAAAATGTTGTGCCGATCGTGCTGCTCATGAATCTTAATTTGAAAATCCACGATAGAGCGAGTCTGAGAAAAACAAACTGCAAAGTAGCGAGGGACTACTGTAAAGCAAAAACTTGCAGGATGTATTAGCACTCAGAGTTTGTGTTGGGGATGACTCTCAGCTACTACCATGTTAAATTTTAAGTAAGTAAGTAAGTAAACTTTATTTATTTAGCACCTTTGATGATGATGATGAATTCCATTTATAATGCACTTTTCATTAATAAAAATCTCAAAGTGCTTTCACAGATATAAAATCACAAAGTGCTTTACAAAAGAAAAACACATACATTAATAAAATCATACTAAAATTATAGTAAAATTATGCACTCTTAAAACATGCTATACAAAAAGGTTACACATGATAAACTCTAAAATCAATAAGTACAATTAACCATAAGCCTGTTTGAAAAGACAACTCAATATCTGTGCATTTAGTTGAGTTGCAGCACGTTTCGTGTTTGCTGTGGTCAGTTGGCTGTAAAGGCCATCTTGAACTGGGTTGACTTTAAAAGTTAATCTTTTGGAGATGTACATCGAATGAATACTTTCCGAACGTTTCTTTAAAATCCATCCAACAGTTTATGAAATATTGTGCAGACAGGCACAGGTGACTTCTGAAGAAGTTTAAAAACTCATCCCGTCTGTTATCTTTCTCAGTGTGAACTATGGATGACAGCTACAGTCACAGCTGTAAAACTGGATGTTACAGTCATTTTGTGTTTGCCAAGATGGCGTCGCTGTGGCGGCCATGTTGACCGTGGTTAACTCCAACAGTGGTTCAGTTGTAGATGCAGGGATTAAAGTCTGAACGTTTCTATGCACTGCTTCATGAGATGTTTTGCTAACAGAAAAACACGCCCACAAATGACAACAGGCGATAAAAATCTACAACAGTTTGGACATGTCCACTGACGTGTATCTAACAGCTATGAACATCACATGTGTTGTTACCACGGCATATAGGCATTAGGCTATAGAAATGAATGAAAAATGAATGGAAGTCAATGCAATGTCCCTGTAAAGATAGAAAGACAAATGTGTGTGTGTTGGGGGGGCACATGTGTGTGTAACTGTGTTGGTTAAAAGAACTGGAGTTAAATGAGGGCACTGACCCATGTCAAAATCAAGACCTTTCTGTTAATGATCCAGGTCAGAGGTGGAGCAGAACCCCCCTCCACACCCACACCCACTGGGGACAGCAATAAATACTGAAAATCCTCCTTCAACCTCCTCTGACACTGACATCATGACATCAAGTCAAAATAAGAGCATCTGATGAAACGTGACAAGACGTAAACAAACATGGCCGCCTCTCTGCGCTGACTGACAGAAGTGTCAGTGGACCAGCGGCTCCTCCGCTGAGCATTAACTCTGAGGAGAAGATTACATTTTGCCCCAAGACATGAGGATGTTGTACTTTATCACCGCATTATAAGTATCTACCGGTACAACTAATATTATATCTTTAAAAAATAAGTTTATAAATACTTATTGTGCTTACAAGTTAGTGTGAAATGTTTAATATAACAACTCTAGATGAAATGTGTATTTGGCAACAAACTGGTCAGTTTTGTCTCTCTGTCACCCTTAATTAATGAATAATATACAGTTATTTATGATTTATAAAGTGTTTACAGAGGAACTAATAATGTATCTATAAACTATTTACCGTATTAGCCATCCATAAGGGGAGCCTTACTGTAAAGTGGTACCCAGATTTGTATTTTAAGCCTTCATCCATCCATCATCTTTACCCACTTCTTCATTTTTGGATTGCGGGGATAACTTGTACCCATATCCAGAAGTTACTTGTTAGAGGTGGGGGACACCATGGACAGGTCTCCAGTCCATAACGGGGACACATAGAGACAAACAAGGCAAACAAGGCAAAAAAAAATTCTCTCTCTCTCACACACACCTGAAGACAATTTAAAGTTACAATCAGTCTAACATGCATGTTTTTAATCTGTGGGAGGAAACTGGAGAACCCATGCATGCACGGAGAGAACATGCAAACCCTGCGCTGGGATTTGAACTGGCAGCCTTCTTGCTGAGAGGTGGCAAATCTACCAACTGCGCCGCCGTGCCGCCCTTCATTTAAGTAAATAAAGATTAATTAGCACAAATCCTGCCTCATGAATAACATTTAATAGATGTTCATGCAAACATTTATACAGTTTTCCTTTTTTATTGATATAAATGTATAATATAATGTCTCAGCAAGAAGGTTGCCGGTTCAAATCCTGGCTGTTGGGCCTTTCTGGGTGAAGTTTGCATGTTCTCTCCGTGCATGCATGGGTTTTCTCCTGGTACTCTGGTTTTCTCCCACAGACCAAAAACATGCATGTTAGTCTGATTGGTAACTCTAAATTGTCTCTAGGTGTGAGAGAGAGAGTGAATGGATGTTTGTCTCTATGTGTCCCTGTGATGGACTGGAGACCTGTCCAGGGTGTCCCCTGCCTCTCACACAGTGACTGCTGGAAATGAGCACCAGTGACCCACGCGACCCAAAATGTACAAAGCGGGTAAAGATAATGGATGGATGGATGGATGGATGGATGCAATGATGGATGGATAGATGGATGCAATGATGGATGGATGATGGATGGATGGACAGCTGCAAGGATGGATGCAATGATGGATGGATGAATGGATGGATGTATATATGGATGGATGGATATGTGGATGGACAGATGGATAGATGCAAGGATGGATGCAATGATGGATAGCTGGATGGATGGATGGATGATTGATGATATATGGATGGATGGATAGATGGATGATTGATGGATGGATGATGGATGATATATGGATGGATGGATAGATGTATGGATGGATGATGGATGATATATGGATGGATGGATATAAGGATGGATGGATGGAACTAACCGGTGAGTGATACCATAAGAAATGACCTCTTAAGTAAAATCATTTTTATTGACCTTTTTTTAATAGTTGCATGTATAAATAATTACAAAATAATCAGATTTAACTGAGAATTTAAAATTAAAAATTTAATTAAAATGTGATTATCAGAGAAAATATGAGTGAATTGAATTATAATACATGTAGTGGTTTAGCTGTTAAATTGATGTCATTTTACTTCAAATGTACAGTATTAGTCAGAACTTTTAGTAGAAACTGTTTGACCTGCTCTGTGGTGAAATATTTTTTTATACTTTCATCTGTTCCGGATGATTCGTACCAGGGTTCTGTTCATTTCTGTGTTTCCATGGATACTAAACAGCCAGCATCATTTTTAGACCCCCCCTCCTGCATCGCTGCATCAGCAGTCCGAGCCGAAGCCCCGAGCTCAGGGGAACAACCTGATCTGACCTTCACAATGCAAACTCTCCACTCGTGGTGCTGAAACAGACGTGAACGTCAGAGAGTCTTCACGTTGGCCGGGGAAAGAAAAACAAAAAGTCTGAGTAACGATAAATATATCAAACATAACTGCAATGATAAATATATCAAACATAACTGCAACGATAAATATATCAAACATAACTGCAACGATAAATATATCAAACATAACTGCAACGATAAATATATCAAACATAATGTAACATTTTGTGAAGTGTTGCCTCTAAACACATTCCAGAGCAGACAAACTGCAGATATTAGCATCTGCAACTTCTCACTGTTAAAACGACAACTCTAAAAGATGGACTGCAGGGAGTGAAACATGGTTTTATTTGATGTTTTTATTCCATTTCTCCCTCGGGGACGAGCTCTGCTGTTATTTGTCAAACTAAACAAACTGCTTGGTACATCTTGGTAGATCGTCCACGCTTCCTTCCTGCAATCTTTCCGTCTGCACGAAAAACACCCATTTGAACATATCTCCAGGTAAACACTGTAATCTTTACAGATAACGACAGGAAGGGGGAGTACACTGAAGCTGGGTGGAGGATGTGAGAATCTGCCTCGGATCTTCAACATGTCTCCATAACAAATATAACAGTAAACTTCCAGAAGTGAAGCTATCTGGAGTGATGTGAGGCATTCTTTAAAATAAAGACCCCACCATGTCCACAGACTGCTGTGATGACAGAGAGGTCAGCTGTTATCAGTACACCACTTAGCTTACATGTCAAGGATCAGTGTGGGTCTACAGGCTGACTCGTGACACACACACACACAAACACACACATCTGTGAGTGGCTGTGTTTAAACATGAACATCTGTCTGAACAGGTCAACAACAAAAACTCGACTCTTTGAGGAAAATTCGATCGCGGCTGCTGTTCACGGCACAGTTATAGACAGAGATCGTCTCGCGATGTGAAATGACGAGTCGAAGACGTTTTGGTCGAGCCTTGAAAATAACATCATCTCGTGCTCAGTGCGTGTGTTCAGCATGACTCTCAGCTACCACCACGCCCAACTCCGGATCAATGTCTGTGAGACTGACAGATGTGTATAGGCATTGTTGTGTTAGTGGATGTTAATATGTATGATACGGGGACGAGATGGTGTAGTGGTAATGGCAGTCGTCCCCCGATCGGAAGGTTGGAGGTTCGAATCCCGACCCAGGGCCTTTCTGGGTGGAGTCTGCACGTTCTCTCTGTTAATGAGTGGGTTTTTTACTCCATGCTGGTGAAGATTCTCAGTCCTCCAGGACATGATCAAATCAGAAAAAGCGTTCAATACAAATAAAGTCCAGTTGTTTTTGTATTGAACGCTTTTTCTGAGTTTTCTAATCCAGTTTCCTCCCACAGACCAAAAACATGCAACATGACTGATTGGTAACTCTAAATAGTCTCTAGGTGTGAGTGAGAGAGGGAATGGTAGTTTGACTCATTTGTCTCTATGTGTCCCTGTGATGGACTGGAGACCTGTCCAGGGTGTCCCCGTCTCTCACACTGTGATACAGTGATGGCTGGATATGGACACCAGTGACCCAAAAAGTAAGAAGCATGTAAAGATAATGGATGGATGGATGGATGGATGGATGGATGGAGTTACAGCCAAGTTTGCGTCTTCTGAGGTCAGTTGGCTGTGACGGCCATGTTTATCTGGGTTGACTCCTATCATAGAGGTGCATCCAGTGGCAGGTGACAGAACTATTCAGTAAGACGTCCAGTGGTTCATAAGATATTTTGCTAACAGACAAACAGAGTTGACTCCAACAGTTGAGGACGAGGTGTTAAGAACACAGCTGGTGTATCTCTCACGGGGCTCACTCTCAGCTACAACCACAGCTGACCATGGGTCAGACTGGTGGTGTACTGGTGGTGTACTGGACACCTCTGTGTGTTGTTGCTCTGCCGGAGCAGCTTTCTTCAAGGCTGACTCCAGAGGTCGATCACTTGTAGACGTGCATGACCCAGAGTTTCGTTAAAATCCCACCAAAACAAACACGTATGCACTGACACGGGCTTTTGGTGGCGGGCGACACGAACACAGTCATGTGTAACTTTTGCACTGATGGCGTGCAACTGGTTTATAAAAAGAGCCGTTACCTCACGTGTCCTCTATCAGTCTGCCTCGCAAATATAAAAAGCTTTTTCACAGGCAGCCCCGAGTAAAAATATCCTCCCCTGAACGCGACATGTGGAGCAGCCTCATCGCTGCCACGAGTGATGCGGGTTGGATTAACGCGACCATATCAACCGTATGCACGATAACGGGGACCAGACGCCGCACCTTTACAGCTGCACGGCCGGGGTCATGGGCCGGGAGCCGCCGCCGCCGCCGCCTCTGAAATGCCTCTGCGAGACGGCAGAATCTGCGGTGGCCACATGAAAGGGCCTGCACTGGCACAGGAGGAAGTTCAGTCTAATTCCACCGGTTACTATTACAGACGTCTGCTAAAAGCAGAGCCTAAAGAACACACAGACTGTTTTCTCACAGCGCAGGCTGCATGGGGCACGGACAAAAAGAGAACCGTTGGATATTTCTGTGGGAAACCTGTGGGGAAAAGTCCACTTGGTAGGAAGTGGAGTACCGTATTTTTCGGAGTATAGGTCGCACCTTTTTATCATTTTTTCATGGCCTGCGACCTATACTCAGGTGCGACCTATATATGGCTTTTTATCACTTTCGGCGAAACAAATTTTTAAATCCAGCTCATTTCACAATTACGTTCATTTATTAAGGAAAAGTTCAGCTCAGACATATATTTGCTATAATTTTTATCAAACAAATAATTGTTTTTAAGTGTTAATCTTCTTAAAAGCCTTGCTGTGCGCTCCTGTGGCAGACATTTGCAGCAGAGCTAAACGTAGGTGCGACCTATACTCCGAAAAATACGGTAACTGTGAAAGACTCCAAATGTACATGTGATGCCGTCGGTGATATAAAGTGAAAATGTGTTGAGAGGGTGAAACTCCATTTCCTCTACGATGCAGTTTGGACAAACATCCGAGGGGAACAGCGCTTGAAACGTGAGGCAGCAACACTGTAAAGTAAATGACTAGCAGCCGTCGTGTGTTTGTGCTGCCGCCGCTCGGGGACTTTTAATGTGAGCTCTATAAAACAAGACAGGGTGAAATGTGGAAAAGGGCAGCAGCAGCTGTGAAAACCCCGAAAGCAACTGTGGCAACCTCTCACACACAGTCCAACCCTGCAACGCTCACAGAGAGGACGCGTCCAGCTACGAACACGTCAGACACGTCACGCCGCTGGTTGTTGCACTGAAACGCCTGTTTTTGTGTGTTTTAAAGCACATTTTGACAATCAGACACCATGTTCTCTTCTCGCCTCGGTGGAGCGCCGTTTTGCATTTAGAGCACTTCCACTCTTGAGTAAGTGCTTTAGTCGGCGACAACTGTCGGGAAGACACGCCGCAGACAGAAAACAAGCTCGTTTAGGAGCAGCCAGGTCATTTTTTAACTAAAGTTCTGTCAAATAATCACCAGTAGTTTGTACTTTATCAGCCTTGACGTGAGTCAGAGAGCACAGAGTGGAGAAAAGAGCTAAAGTCTTTGTCCAAGCTTGACTACTGGCTGTAACGAATGCCATTACTTGATACTGTATTTGCTTTAATATTAGCTAATGCTGCGTTCTTTCACACCAGTACAGTATGTTGTTTTTGACAAAGACTTGTCAAGTCAAAGTCAACTTTATTGTCAAAACTGCAATATGTACAGGACATACACAGGATTGAAATTGCATTTCTCTCAGTCCCTCGGTGCAACCATTTAAACACTAAAACACTAAAACATTTGATAAACATAAGCATAAAATGAAATAATAAAAGTGTAATACTGTCCTGAGTTTTTTGCATAGTAGTTTATGCATAGTAGTGTAAAAGTATGAAAAGTTACACCAACACTAAAACAAATGTGTCTTATATCAGAAAAAAAACAATATAAAATGGGCCCTTGTTAGTCCAGTCTGGCCCTTTTCTCCACACGATGCCTCTGACTGACGTCACGGCTGGTAAGGTGCTACCTGTACCTGCCAGCCTCTTCAGGTCAGGGGTCTGCAACCTGCGGCTCTGGGGCCACAAGCGGCTCTTTGGTCCCTCTGCAGCGGCTCTTGCAAGCTTTGACTAAAACAGCATGAAACTAGCTTTTATTGGTTTTTATACTCACAGTAGAAGAGACTAGTTTTAGCAGTTTCCCTGCTAATTGGCTACAAATGTGTAAATAAAGCTACGAATACAAGAAAACATGGATTAAATTTAGATACTTCATTTATCCAAAGTCCAGTTGGGATCTTTGGAATACCTTTAAGAGACTGCTTCGAACAAATACGGTATATTTGATAACGGTGCGAATAAAAAGTAATAATAAAAGTCAAAGTAAATAAAAGCATTTGTTTATCATTTAAAAGGTTTAATAAATTACAATTGTATGGAAGAGGATTAGGGCCACATTTTGAGAATTATGACTTGAACTTTAAATTATGAGCAAAACAAGTCGGAATTCTGGAGATTTTTTTTCATTGCACTGTGGCGCTAATCCTCTTCCATACTCACTTTAATGTTGTGTTTTATTACTTCAAAGTGACATACTTAATTATTTTTCCATAAGTAAATATGTACTCGTCAAGACCTGCAGTGTTCCACATTTTATTTTTCCATCAAAATCTGTCTAAACCATATGTGTCCAATTCAAGGCCTGCGGGCCAAATGTGGCCCTCGTTAACATCTTATCCGGCCCCCAAGATGTTATTTAAAATGTAAAATACTTTTATCACTTTAATTTTTTCAATAATCTTTGAGTATGGTGTCCAAAGTGCAACAGAGATCGTCAAATGAGACCAGACAAACTCTTGTTGAGGAAACTGCAACCAAAACAGATGTTGGCCATCTAACTTGAGTTAGACTTACTAACTTAGTTTGGAAAAGGTTTTAATTTTGACCCCGTTTTGTGAGTGAGTTTGACACCCCTGGTTTAAACTATTATTTCATTTCCTTCTCTGCATAAATACTGTATTATCTTCAGTCCTAAAATGTAAAAATATCAATAAATATTAAAACTCCTCATACACTTTTAATTTTATAATGTCACCCCCACAAGCCGGAACCCCTACTCCAACAAACTCCAAGTGGCCCATGGGCCATCAGTTGATAATCCCAGTTGTAGCAGGTTTCATGGCTTCAGACGTGTTTTACTTCATGAGTCAAGGGGCAGTGGTGCTCTTTTCGTTGAACAGGTTGCAGAGCCCTGCTTTAGGTGGAGCTGGTGGAACCTGGACGGTGCCAGGCCTCTGTGGAGTCATTATGAGTCATTTACAGAGTAAACTGGACGAAGCTAATAGGAATTAATCTGCCTGACTGGTCAGACA
>JBBPBX010088712.1:0-10143 GCA_038048925.1 Garcialebias charrua
AATAATCACACGAAGCTGAATTTGTGGCTGCAACTAGTGTGTGTTGAACAGGCTCCGATAAGAAAAACCCGCATCCTTCTTTGTGGCTGGGCTACAAGAAACCACCTGAAAAATGACTCTGTATCCTCCGTCCAGAGCAGGGGTGTCAAAGTCAAATACACAGAGGGCCAAAAAAACAAATTTGCTACAAGCCAAGGGCCGGACTGGTTCAATATTTATTATAAGGGGGTGATATAAGATTTTTCTCTTCTTTCTGCACTCTTTTCATTCATTGTTTTCTTTTTGATTAACTTGTTTTATTTAGTCTCTTTTAAATGAATGAATAAATTAATTAAATTAAAATCTGCTAAGTTCTTGGCATAAATCAACACAGACATGTTCCTGCTTTTAGTATTTTACATTATTTTATAATATAGTTATTTATAACAAATATATTATAAATAACCCTGATGCATGCTCAATATTACAGTATATTATACATTAAAGGTGCTATGTGTAACTTTCTGTAGAGCGCAGAACTTAGAAATATTTTCAACAGGCAAAGCATTCTGATCCCTCCCCCTCAGAGCCTTATATGGCTCTGCTCCACCTTGCTCTGCTGAAATTCAAATTCAAGCTCTGTTTTTATTGGCTGGTTACAAACTCTGTTTTTATTGGCTGGTTAACGGCGGGTCACTCTGTGTTTTTAGTGTTTTTATAAATGCTGATAGAGAAGCAAGGGGACTATAGTTTTTTTCAGAGATTACTTTGTCTAACATCAGTCTGTCAGTAGATAGTGACAGAGTGAAGAAATGTGTTAAAAATGTATTGTTAGAAAAGTTACAGACTGCATTACAAAGTTACATACAGTAGTGCAGCTTTAATAATAATAAAAAACTCCACTAGATAATTACTAGAATAAATATTTCATAATAATGGTGTGGAGAGGATGGCTATAAGGGGAGAAGGGAGGCCATCACCCAAAAAAAAAAAAAATTTTATTTTTTTTTTCAAATCATCCAGGGGGCCATAAATAATGAGTCCGCGGGCCTGATCTGGCCCGCGGGCCGCCACTTTGACATATGTGCTCCAGAGGATCGAGAACACCAGGTATGATTTAAGAGACAGCTTTTAGTGTTATGATTTTATGTAGTCAGTGATTAAATGATACTAATATTTTCGTTCATAACTGGCAAATAAACACACGCACCTATATGTATGCTGTGTGTGCGTTTATTTATACATATCTATCTATATATCTATATATATATATAATATAGGTGTGTGTTTATATATATATATATATATAATATAGGTGTGTGTGTGTGTGTGTGTTCATAAATGAACCCTAAAGTTTGTATACTGTACTTTTACTTTCAGATGGGCTTGATGAGAGTGTGGAGCTGCTCAACACCACCAGTCACATGCAGCATGACTGTTGGAATGTGGATTGACATAATGTCAGAACAAACCAACAACCTTATTCTATGGTTGCCCCGTGAAACAATTAAAGCAACATGTTTTGCAGAAAGCTAAAAACTTGGACTCCAGAAGTGAATCATACATGCAAATAACACTGTGAAATATTTATTGGCTGTTTCTCCCTCTGGAATAATCATGTTTATTTCGATGCTTATGGTGGTAAATGCAGTGACAGGTATATAACACAGAACTCTGGGTTTCTGGACTATCTGCGTGCTGGAGATCAGGTGATGGGTGATCGTGGTTTCACAGTGAGGGACCTGCTGCAAGAGCTATGGTGTCAATGTAATCGTTCCAGCATTCACACGCAAAGGATGCCAGCTTATTTCAAGTGAGAAGTGAGAAGACATTAAATGTAAACATTTTTCTCAAACATGTACAGTACTGGTGTACTTGCTGTAAACGTAACACAACTCAACATGTTTTTTAAAGGATGCAATGTTAACTATATTACATTAGAAAAGTATTTGCTAAAATGATTCATTTGTTATGTACAATAGTTGACTGTTAACCTTCTTACAAGGTTAGGTTTTTGTGTGCACTATATCAGTTAATTTTGGATTAAACTACTGTTTCTATCTAAATGTCACTTTTGTCATTATCAAGTTTTTAAAGATCGTTTCCTGTCTATTTCATTATTTGTTTTCATTTACTGTATTTTATTAAAAGTTCTCAAGGTGCTTCATTTGTGAATCAGTAAAGTCTTTGTCAAAAGAAATGTCAAGCTCCAGGTGCTCAGTTGGTGTCCAGATAAACATCTTGCAGCTCAAAAGTCCAAAGCAACATCATTGTTAGCTGGACCTGGAGATGTGTAGTTTTAATGCTTAGACTGGGCTTTATGTTTGTTTAAATAAAGTGTCCCAGCTCTCTTAACATAACAGGACCAACCTTGTTAATGTGAAGATACTAATAAGCTTCAGAGCTTTTCAGATTGCTCATCGCTTCGCCATCTGAAGCAACTGTCAAAGTAGCTAAGTATGCTAGTAGCTAAGTATGCTAGTAGCTAAACATGCTAGTCTACGTTATTTTCGGCCACTTCAAGTCGTCCTCCCACCCCTCAACAGCTGTAGGTAGCGGTAAAACAATATCTCCACATTTGAGTTGTGATAGTTTATGTTCCCACATATTTTATGACCTAAAACCTCTGACGAAAACCGGTTAGCGCGTTGCTAGCGTGTAACAAAAGTGCCGGTTCTGACTTTCAGCGGAAGTCGTTCACATAATTCGCGCAAGGCATCATGGGGCGTAGGAATAAGGTGGATACAAATGGATGCATGAATGTGCATGTATGGGTGAACAGCTACCATGGGCCACTTTTTTTCATTCAACCTTTATTTAGACAGATAAGTCACATTGAGCCTAGAAGACTCATTTACAAGTGTGATCTGGATAGACAGACAAAAAGTAATGAAACTGGACACATTAGGAAATGGAGGTGAAAAAATTAATATTAAAATATTTCCTCTTGCCTGAGGAAAAAAATCTATTATTAAAAAACACCTCGCACAAATAAGCACATAGTGACATAGACCTTCTGCAGAGGGTGGGGGAGACAGCGAGAACGAAGAGCAATGTCCATAGGAGCTCTCGAGGGCACTGTAAGAGTTCTGATAAGGATGGAATAATCAGCCAGCTCCCTACAATGAGATCCGTAAACATTCTCGAGGTATGTCGGGGAATGGCCAAGGTCAACGCTAATGAGAATCCAAGAGTCCTGAAATGATGACAGAATGTTTATTCAGCTGGTTCACTCTGGTTGACAGTGGAATTCTCCGATGGGCAGGGTTGAGCGTCATATTACATGTCCTCCAGGCGTATTCAGATAAGGTGGCCTTCAAGGTCAGCCGGGGGTGCCAGATTCAGATAACACAGTTGTTTTGTGTACAGGCAGAACATAATGTCATCTACCTTGAGTCTGTGTTGGTCCAAAAATGGTTCTGAAATGTCCAAATGATGTGCCCATACCGATGGAACATGCCTGAGTAAAAATCCCTGAGATCTGATCCATTCTGCCTGAGGCAATTGAGTCTGGGTACACAGGCAAGAACCAAGCCATCACAAAGTCAAGCAGCGTGATCAGGTACCAATTTGCTGCCGACGACTTCCTTAATTGTACAAAGTAGATAAAACCAGCAACCAGCTGAATCCAAATAGCAGGAACCAGTTATCATAAATCCAATTTAATAAGCGTCCTTAAAGCTGGGGTATGTAAGATTGTAATGTAGTCTGTAACTTTTCAAACAATATATTTTTAACATATTTCTTCACTCAGTCACTATCTACTGACAAACTGATGTTAGACAAAGTAATCTCTGAAAAAAACTATAGTCCCCTTGCTTCTCTATCAGCATTTATAAAAACACTGAAAACACAAGAGTGACCAGGACACTGACAGCCAATAAAAACAGAGTTGTTTGTCACGCCCCAACCCACGCCCCCACCTGTCCCAGCCGCAGCTCGTTCTCATTCAAAGGATTGCAAAGCGATGCAGGACTGTTTTTTATGTGACACAAAATGTATTAAATATCCCTTCTTTATCCCAGAGCTGGACTTTTATTTAGTTTTTTTGCCAAAAGCCAAGTGATCGCTTCATCCTGCACTGACAGGAATGAGGAAATGGATTTGTCACGACTCACGAGCGAATTAAAACATGTCCAACGTTGCTTCGTGAACCTCTGATGATTTCTGCTGGATTTTGTGTTGTTAGATGAGTGATTCATGGTTTTATTAAATTTTTTAAACAGTTATATTATCATATAAACACAGAACTTCGGAGCGCAGAGACAGGAGGAGGTGGAGCATTCCACACATTCCAGACCAGCGCTGAGACATGAGAAAGTCACGAGCAAATTAAATCATGTCCAAACGTTGCTTCGTGAACCTCTGATGATTTCTGCTGGATTTTGTGTTGTTAGATGAGTGATTCATGGTTTTATTAAATTTTTTAAACAGTTATATTATCATATAAACACAGAACTTCGGAGCGCAGAGACCGGAGGAGGTGGAGCATTCCACACATTCCAGACCAGCGCTGAGACATGAGGAAGTCACGAGCGAATTAAATCATGTCCAAACGTTGCTTCGTGAACCTCTGATGATTTCTGCTGGATTTTGTGTTGTAGGACTAGCGCTCCATGGTTTTATTTTATTTTATTAGAAGGTTTTATTACCATAAACACAGAATATCGCAGCGGCTCTGAGCAGACACACAGCAGGGGGCGGAGCAGATCCCAAGTTCAGCGGAGCACTGTGGCATTCTGCTCCCTCCCCTCAGAGCCATATATGGCTCTGAGGGGAGGGAGCAGAATGCTTTTCTGTGCTGAAAATATTTCTAAGTCCCAGAGTGTTCAAGAGTGTTCAAATATCGCAGACCCTAGCTTGAAAATCCACAGATGACAGCAGAGAATAGACACCATCAAGTCTTCAAGTCGATGAGATATCCAGCTGCGTGCGTGCCAACAGGGCAAATTGGCTTGCCTAAAGACTGTCTTCTCTTTGAAGACAGTTTATCAAATTGTTTAGAGACCAACTGGCCAAATAAGTCCATAATTATGGTTCGGAAGATGCAAGAGAGGCTCAGAAGCAGTTTCACAGACAAACAGAGCAGCAAAGCAAAGGGGAGTGGGAGGGGAAGCATCCATCCTCGGCAGAAGCAAGTGGTGAAGCCCTTAAACTGTCAGCTCATGCCAATTAAATAAAAGTTGCTACCAAATGCCATGCTTTCCACAGTACAAGAACTAGAAAATTATTATTTTCAGAGGGCAAAGGTAAAGCGGTGTGCTTAGTTTGTGGAGCACAGGTGTTCAAGGATAACAATTTAAATATCTGCTATGTGACCAAACAATGCGAAAGACAAGAAACTATCTGATGGGGAGTATAAAATGAAGTCAAATACTTTGCTTAGCTAAGCTGTAGGACCAACAAGGATGTCCAAAAAAAATGTTATCCCTTCCAATGAGCAGCATTTGGAGCTTGTGTTGTGAATGACTCCTAACTACAACTACGGTACACACAGATTTAGCATAATATCAACACATTTTGTTGGATGATGGGATTTATAGTCTTTGCCAGAAAATGAAAGCTCAACTATCTACAGCAGGGGTGTCAACCCCACTTACAAAAGGGGGCCACAATTAAAAACTTTTTCAAACTAAGGGCAAATTTCAGAAACTACATTAACTCAAATCAGAAAACCAACATCTTTTCTTGGTCACAGTTCCTCAACAAGAGTTTGATTGGTCTCATTTGATGTTCTCTGTTGTGCATTTAACATCATAATCAAAGATTACTGAAAAAAAATCAAGAGATAGATGTATTTTACATTTCACATATAATCTTGAGGGCCAAGTAAGATGTCAACGAGGGCCACATTTGGCCTCCGGACCTTGAATTTGACACATATTATCTACAGAATCGATACTTTTTTCTTTCGGCTGCTCCCTTCTTCACGGGTCGCCACAGCGAACTAAGTTACCCAAAAACATGGTAATTATTTTTATGCAGGATGCCCTTCCTGATTGCCCCTCCCTGGGCTGCCACCTTACCGTGGTGGAGGGGTTTGAGTGTCCCAATGATCCTAGGAGCTATGCTGTCAGGGGCTTCATGCCCCTAGAAGGGTCACCCAAGGCAGACAGGTCCTAGGTGAGGGACCAGACAAAGTGCAGCCCAAAAACCCCTATGATGAGTACAATTAATGGACTAAGTTTTCCCTCGCCCGGACGCGGGTCACCGGGGCCCCACTCTGGAGCCAGGCCCGGAGGTGGGGCACGCTGGCGAGCGCCTGGTGGCCGGGCTTTTACCCATGGAGCCCGGCCGGGCACAGCCCGAAGAGGAGACGTGGGTCCCCCTTCCCATGGGCTCACCACCTGTGGGAGGGGCCAAAGGGGTCGGGTGCAATGTGAGATGGGTGGTGGCCGAGGGCGGGGACCCTGGCGGTCTGATCCTCGGCTACAGAAGCTGGCCATTGGGACATGGAATGTCACCTCTCTGGTGGGGAAGGAGCCTGAGCTAGTGTGTGAGGTTGAGAGGTTCCGACTAGAAATAGTCGGACTCACCTCAACGCATGGCTCTGGCTCTGGAACCAGTTTCCTTGAGAGGGGTTGGACACTCTTCCACTCTGGAGTTGCCCCTGGTGAGAGGCGCCGAGCAGGAGTGGGCATACTGGTTGCCCCCCATCTTGGTGCCTGTACGTTGGGGTTCACCCCGGTGAACGAGAGGGTAGCCTCCCTTCGCCTACGTGTGGGGGGACGGGCTCTGACTGTTGTTTGTGCCTATGCACCAAACGGCAGCTCAGACTACCCACCCTTTTTGGAGTCCTTGGAGGGGGTATTGGAGAGTGCGCCTCCTGGGGACTCCCTTGTTCTACTGGGGGACTTCAACGCTCACGTGGGCAATGACAGTGAGACCTGGAGGGGTGTGGTTGGGAGGAACGGCCCCCCTGATCTGAACCAGAGTGGTGTTCTGTTATTGGACTTCTGTGCTCGTCATGGATTGTCCATAACGAACACCATGTTTAAGCATAAGGGTGTCCATATGTGCTCTTGGCACCAGGACACCCTAGGTCGCAGTTCGATGATCGACTTTGTTGTCGTCTCATCTGATCTGCGGCCGCATGTCTTGGACACTCGGGTGAGGAGAGGGGCGGAGCTGTCAACTGACCACTACCTGGTGGTGAGTTGGCTCCGATGGTGGGGGAGGATGCCGGTCAGACCTGGCAGACCCAAACGTATTGTGAGGGTCTGCTGGGAACGTCTGGCAGAGTCTCCCGTAAGACGGAGCTTTAACTCCCACCTCCGGGAGAGCTTTGAACACGTTCCAAGGGAGGCGGGGGACATGGAGTCCGAGTGGGCCGTGTTCCGCGCCTCTATTGTCGAGGCAGCTTATCGGAGCTGTGGCCGCAAGGTTGTTGGTGCCTGTCGTGGTGGCAACCCTCGAACCCGGTGGTGGACACCGGCAGTGAGGGATGCTGTCAGGCTGAAGAAGGAGTCCTATTGGGCCTTTTTGGCTTGTGGGACCCCGGAAGCAGCTGATAGGTACCGGCAGTCCAAGCGGCATGCGGCTCGGGTGGTTGCTGAGGCAAAAACTCGGGCGTGGGAGGAGTTCGGAGAGGCCATGGAGAATGACTTCCGTACGGCTTCGAGGCGATTCTGGTCCACCATCCGGCGTCTCAGGGGGGGAAAGAGGTACGAGACCAACACCATTTATGGTGGAGGTGGCGTGCTACTGACCTCAACTCGGGATGTTGTGAGTCGGTGGGCGGAATACTTCGAAGACCTCCTCAATCCTACTGGCACGTCTTCCACTGAGGAAGCAGAGCCTGGGGACTTTGGGTCGGGTTCTCCGATCTCTGGTGCTGAGGTCGCCGAGGTGGTTAAAAAGCTCCGCGGTGGCAAGGCTCCGGGGGTGGATGAGATTCGCCCGGAGTTCCTTAGGGCTCTGGATGTTGTAGGGTTGTGTTGGCTTACGCGACTCTGCAATATCGCGTGGACATCGGGGGCAGTTCCCTTGGATTGGCAGACTGGGGTGGTGGTTCCCCTATTCAAAAAGGGGGACCGTAGGGTGTGTTCCAACTATAGGGGGATCACACTCTTAAGCCTCCCTGGTAAGGTCTATTCAGGGGTTCTGGAGAGGAGGGTCCGTCGGATAGTCGAACCTCGGATTCAGGAGGAGCAGTGTGGTTTTCGTCCTGGTCGTGGAACACTGGACCAGCTCTACACCCTCAGCAGGGTCCTGGAGGGTGCGTGGGAGTTTGCCCAACCAGTTTACATGTGCTTTGTGGACTTGGAGAAGGCATTCGACCGCGTCCCTCGGGGGGTTCTGTGGGGGGTACTCCGGGAGTATGGGGTACCAGGCCCTTTGATAAGGGCTGTTAGGTCCCTGTACGACCGGTGTCAGAGCTTGGTCCGCATTGCCGGCAGTAAGTCAGGCTCGTTTCCAGTGAGAGTTGGACTCCGCCAAGGTTGCCCTTTGTCACCGATTCTGTTCATAACTTTTATGGACAGAATTTCTAGGCGCAGCCAAGGTGTTGAGAGGATCCGTTTTGGTGACCTTAGAATCGCTTCTCTGTTTTTTGCAGATGATGTGGTCCTACTGGCTTCATCAGTTCGTGATTTACAACTTTCACTGGAGCGGTTTGCAGCCGAGTGTGATGCGGCCGGGATGAGGATCAGTTCCTCCAAATCCGAGGCCATGGTCTTGAGCCGGAAAAGGGTAGCATGCCCTCTCCGGGTCGGGGAGGAGGTCCTGCCCCAAGTGGAGGAGTTTAAGTATCTCGGGATCTTGTTCACGAATGAGGGAAAACTGGAGCGTGAGATCGATAGGCGGATAGGTGCAGCGTCCGCAGTGAAGCGGGCGCTGTACCGGTCTGTCGTGGTGAAGAGAGAGCTGAGTCAAAAGGCAAAGCTCTCAATTTACCGATCGATCTACGTTCCCACCCTCATCTATGGTCATGAGCTTTGGGTTATGACCGAAAGAACAAGATCTCGGATACAAGCGGCTGAAATGAGTTTTCTCCGCAGGGTGGCTGGACTCTCCCTTAGAGATAGGGTGAGAAGCTCAGTCATCCGGGAGGGACTCGGAGTAGAGCCGCTGCTTCTCCACATCGAGAGGAGCCAGTTGAGGTGGCTCGGGCATCTGGTTAGGATGCCTCCTGGACGCCTCCCTGGTGAGGTGTTCCGGGCATGTCCCACCGGGAGGAGACCCAGAGGAAGACCCAGGACGCGCTGGAGGGACTATGTTTCTCGGCTGGCCTGGGAACGCCTTGGGATTCCCCCGGAGGAGCTGCTCCAAGTGGCTGGGGAGAGGGAAGTCTGGGCCTCCCTACTTAGGCTGCTACCCCCGCGACCCGACCCCGGATAAGCGGAGGAAGATGGATGGATGGATGGATGGCCCTTCCTGATGCAACCACAAACCACAAGGCTATCACAGCACTTTAGCCGTTTTCACATTGGCCAGCCCTCCCTGGCTCTCCCCGGCTCCACCCTGCTTCTAACCCGGGTTTGGCTTGTTCGCATTTTCCTTTTCCGCCCGGGAACCACTCTTGTTTTGGAACCATCTCCACCGTGGTTCTTATCGGGCCGGCCCCACGGACCCAGTTTGATGTCATGTACTGCTCACATTTGATTTGTTGTTTGCAGCAGGGGCGGGACTCATTCAAACAACCTCAGCGCGAGCTGATTTCATTAATATTTAACTACAGAAACCCCTAAAATAATTGTTAGCTGAATTAGTGTTTCTGAGTTAAATTTTTGTTAATGACTGATTACAATTCAGCTTATGTTAGGACGTAAATAACACGAAGCGCGCACCCATAGCCTAAAGAGCATTTCCGCCTTTCTATAAAGTTCTATAAAATATAACTAATATTCTCTAACTCTTGCGCGTAGCCAGGGTTTTAAAATATAACTGATAATCTCTAAATCCTGCGCGCGCCAGAATTTTACAGGCGGCAAATCCTTCATAAGAAAGGTTGACTCCAAAAAAACTAATAAGCCGCTGTGGCGTAAAAGGATAAGCACTTGGCTTTAAGCAAACGTTTTATCTTGACCCATAGGCTACGAGTTCGAATCTCAGCTGGGTCAAGTTATTTTATGTTTGTCTTTTATTGGAGAAAATAAAAAGAAGTAGTTACTACTTCTTTTTAGTAACTACTTATATATATATATATATATATATATTTATAAA
>JBBPBX010088713.1:0-14440 GCA_038048925.1 Garcialebias charrua
TATCTTTGTAAATATCTCATGTTATAACAAAGGCACCCTCGTCTTATAGGCAAACACGGCCTGTATATATGTACAGAATTATGATCATTTTATTATTTTAGATGGTGCGGTTTATATTTGGGTGCGCTCAATAGTCCGGAAATTAGTCAAAGTCAAAGTCAACTTTATTGTCAGAACTGCAACATGTACAGGACATACACAGGATTGAAATTGCATTTCTCTCAGTCCCTCGGTGCAACAGTAACCATTTAAACACTAAAACACTAAAACAGTGGTCCCCAAACTTTTTCCTGTGAGGGCCACATAACTTTTCCCTTCTCTGGTGGGGGGCCGGAGTTTTTAACAGGAAAAAGTGTGACGATTGCAGGAGTGCCTCAGGGGTGCCCAACCTTTTTTGAACCAAGAGCTACTTTTGAAGTCGGCAGTTTGCCGAGAGCTACTCGTCCAGTCTCAGTATCAAAAAACAAAATTTTTCATATCCCTACTCCTCACTTCTTTAAAGTAAATAAAACAGAACGTAATGTGTTGCTAGTTTTATTTAATTAAAGTATTTTATCAAAGTAAAAGGACGCAATATTTGAAAAGCACACCATATTTTTTAAAGAAACAAATAAACAATGAACTGAACAATATAAAACTCCCTCATTTACACTAACTATTTACAAAAAGTGACTTACAAAGGTGCAGATTTACAAATCTCCAACAACTATTTCAAACCTCAATAAAACCTAAATATCAAAACTAGGCAGCTGCTCTGTGCAGCAGGATGGTGTCATCTGGTGCAAGCTGTATAAAATAAATGTGTCTCTACCTTAGTGGCACTTCTGACACTGAGAGGAGGAGGCCAGGGTCTCATAAGTTCTGCCAGTTAAGCTCTGCCAGTCAACACCTGCTGGAGGTGCCTCGCTCAAGGTACAAACAATGGGGAGACCGGTCATTTTCTGTTGCCGGCCCAAAAGCCTGGAACAGCCTCCCCCTTGAGCTGCGTGCCACCTCTGATCTGACTCTGTTCAAAACCAGACTGAAGACCCACTTGTTCAAAAAAGCTTTCAGTGTGTAACTTTTATTACTTTTGGTATTTTAATATGTAGCATTTTTTATTTCCATTGCCTTTTTATTTCCACTTGTTCAAGGCAGGCAGGTCTCCAGATGATCATCAGTCATTGTGGATCTGTTTTTGGACTTGATGATTTTCATGTGTGAAAAAGCAGACTCACACAGGTAGGTAGATCCAAAAAGTGCTGTTAAGTTCAAAGCACATCTTCGAATGTAAGGATACTTTTCTTCTGAGAGCAGACTCAAGAACTCTCCATCCATGCCAGGTGATGCTCAAATTACAGATGAGGCAAATAGACTTTGAATTAGAATAAACAAAAAATACTCCTCCTCCCACTCTGTGTGAAAATAATACGTTTTTGTGTGCTTGTTTGCTAGTTTTCCATCCATGTTTACTGTGTACCGACAGCTTTATGTGAAAGGGAGACAATTCAACTTACTCCTTCATTTTTAAAAACTGTGTTAGGATAGGCTAAGTACTTGGTGACCGTACAGTACTGTACATGTATTCATTTGTAAAAAAAAAAAAAATATTTTTTTTTTATTATTATTTTTTTTCTGGGGGCCGGACCAAAGGTGGGGGCGGGCCGGATGCGGCCCGCGGGCCGTGGTTTGGGGAACACTGCACTAAAACATTTAATAAACATAAGCATAAAATAGTAAAAGTGTAACACTGTCCTGAGTTTTTGCATAGTTACGCATTACGCATTACGCATTACGCATTATGCATTACGGTAGCTATTTTCAGAATATGTTTGGCTCTCTATGGTTTTGACTTTTGTTTTTATTTTATTTTTTCAGCCATAAAAAAGATGAACAATGGCTCCGTTTTTCAGAACTAAAGATAACATATATATTTCTTTACAATCTGTAAAGGGTGAGCCACTACTGCAAACATCACATCTTCAAATCAGAGCAAGGTTGCACATAATTGTGGTATTTTGCTGTTACTCGTGCATCATGCTTTCTTTGTTGAGTTGCACTAATTGCATCATCAGCTAATAATAAAATATGATGCAGTTAATTATTTAAATTAGTGTTATTCAAATCATAAAGCTTCTTTACTGAGTGAAAGCAGGGATTTTTTCTTTGTGCTAATGGAAAAATCAGAGTCTTGTTTTAGCAAAGGACATGAAATCATCTTAACAAAACTATTCCAGTATATGTTTGAATTAATTAACTATTAGCTTGGGACTGCTTTGTGTTTTCATTAAGCGATTTCACAAGATAATCAGTTTTATTCAGCAAATGAAGCCCCCACCACCCTCATCCACCTTCTTCAAAGCCCTTCAAACAAGAAACACAGAACTAGGCCACCTCTGACATGTTGCACACAATTTATGAGGAAATGGAGAACTGGTTTGCATTTAATTCTTGAGTCTTTTATTATTAATATTTTGATTTACACAGTCCAATGTAGCAAACCCACTGGAGCTTACTGTGACTAATGCTGTTTAAAATGTGGCCATGTGTTTTTGTCTAATGGGATTTCCCTGCTGTCTAATGGAGGAGAAGTCGAAACACAAAGCTCACTTCTGCAAAGAAAGAAATGCCATTTGTAGGAATCTCACCTGTAGGAACACATCAACTACCCTGCTGTCTGTCTGCATTGTCCATAGTTTGGCTCTACTAGCTGCTTGGACTTGACAGCATGATCTGAAAGGCATGGTGAAAACTTAGGTTCAACCTGTTACATTGCCTCTCCTTGCCTCAGCAGTTTGCACTCTTAAATAAACACCTAACATTTTTTTTTATTATTATTCATCCATCCATCCATTATCTTTTACCCGCTTCTTCCATTTTGGGTCACGGGGGTCGCAGTCCAACAATCACTGTATGTGGTGCGGGGTACACCCTTTATTCATTAATTTAAAATAAATAATAAAAACCAATTAATCAAAAAGAAAAGAAAAAACATTGCATGAAAAGGGTGCAGAAAGAAAAAATAATCTTATAAGATATGCCTCATATAAAAAATATATATATATATATATATATATATTCACTTTAATCAAACGAGAACTTAGGCTTGAACATCTTCAAAGTGAAAAAACAAAAGGGTTATGCATCCTTCACTTGGAATCCTTTACTTGGCACCATACTTCCCTAACAATTTTAACTTGATCATCTTGAAAAATGTTTATGGTGATTTGAGGCCATCCCACAATCCTATTCCCTGAATTACCACACAGCTCCTTCAGACTAGTTCTAAGTGGAGGTTTTACAAGCATTTCAATTCCCTTAAGGTACTAATGACTTTATTTTTTAACCTATTTTAATTGGATGGTTTGGGTTTATATTTTTACAAGACTTGTAAAATACTATATTCAGCCAAATCATAACATTTTTAATAATTTCAACTGATGAAATAAGATATTTGTTGGATGACCATAGCACTTCCTACTAATAATTCTTATAGCTCTTTTTTGTAAAATGAATATAGTGGCCCTCATTCACGAAAATGTTCGTATTTTTATCCTAAATGTCTCCTACTTTTGTTCGTACGAAGCGTTCGTACGAACATGCCACGTCAGATTCAACAAACCCTTCTATCCTCATGAGAAGTGTGTAAACGAGCTGCGTAAATTTAATGAATCCCACCTGTTCTATCAACCTGCGCGTGCTCGCGGAGAGGTCATTTACATAATTCCCACCCCTCAAAACACCATATAAGGCCACGTTTCCTGCCTTTTGACAGCAGGAAGTGTCCATTCATTCAGAATCGAGAAGTAAAAAGAAGAACTTCACGCGTTCGGAGAGTGAAGGTCGCGCTGGGGCGCACCGCTACCGCCCCCCCCGCAAGTGTCGGATGTGTTTTTGTACAAAAGCATTTTAAAATGTCTCGGAACAGTTCTTCATATTAATATTAGTGCATGTTGCGTCTCCCGTGGGTCGTACAGTATCAGAAATCAAGAATAAATGGTTTGATCTGAAAATGGCTTCAAGAAAACCTCTCGCCGCAGCACGCTAGACAGGAGGTGGTCAAGAAAGTCTGCGCTACCGAGATGGATGGAAAATTAAATGCCATGCGCACCTTGCGCAAGACGCGTGCCAACAGCATGCGTGTTCAAGCTGTGATAAAGCCGAGGACCCACTCGTGCGGCGCGCACGGACCATCCCCGGGGCACGGGGGGGGGGCGTGTCCCACGCGTGGGGGGCGCACGGTGGTCGGCGTGGTGCACGGGAGGGGGGAGGGTTGAAACCGCTTTATTTTAATCTAACCAATTTGTGTCGTTGCATTTAATTTGTTTTAAACTCAGAATATTTTCTAAATAACGAAATATGAGTTATTAGTGAAGAAATTCCGTCGGGATGACAGCAGACCTGTAACAGTTTTGTGAGACAGGCTTTTGTTTGGGGTGCCAGCCAGGTCTTTCTCCTGACATATAAGATGTCTAATTATATAAATAAATACTATCTTTGCCCTTTAACACAAAACTAGAACAAAGGATGTTAAACACTTAATGTGATCACACCCTTACACTAAATAAAATAAACCCATCAACTACATAATGTTTTTTTCAAAATCAAGTGTATTTACCCCTGGATACAAACAAAATTCCTCATAATAATTCATACAAAAGAAAGCAATATTTAACAAACTTAGTACTGTATTTAATCAATTCCACCGCCCGATGCTCGGCGGCACACAAAGTTCAACAATCCTGCTGCAGCAAACAGGTGGCAATGTATTTATCCACACAAACAAAACAATAATTCATTAAATAATAACTCAATTTAAAGAGGAATGTGGCTCGAGCAGTTAATCTCGGTCCCAAAACCAGTGCTCGGCGGCACACAAAGTTTTAAACCAAACTTTAGTTCACCCAAGAATAATCTCTTAATTTAAAGAGGAACGTGGCTCGAACGTGAGTCCGTCAATTAATCTCTGTTCCCAAACAAGTGCTCGGCGGCACACAAAGTTTTAATAACCCACAGCTGGTTTGTTTCACTCACGCTACCAACGATGGGGGGGGGAAGACAGTTCAAACAGAAGTCATTTTGTTGCTTCCAGTCGAAGGCTCCAGTAATCCAAACGAAGGCTCCAGTAATCCAAACGAAGGCTCCAGTAATCCAAACGAAGGCTCCAGTAATCCAAACTCACGTCCTCCACACTTCCAAAACAGCTGAAGATGACACACCCCGCTCCTCTTCATGCTTCCTTTCCGCTTCCTTTCACATTTCTCAAAAAGGGGCGTGTTCACCGGTGGATCAGCTGGTTTATCTGTCAGCGTGTTAGGGGATAATTGCTCCAAAACAATAAAGGGATGGAGAAATTTAGGATTTTAAGCGCATAATATTTATTGGTGAAGGTTCAGGCTGTTACACTCCCCCTTCCCTGAAGAAAGCCGAAACCTGTGGAGGCGCTGTATTGTCGGCATTAAAACCCTTTAAATTCCTCCTCATCGCTGTCCTCCTCAAAAATCTTTAGGAGTGTCTTTCTTTGCTCCCTGTCAACTTCTTCAGCGGTAGGATAGCAAGGTTTCATTTGTGTCACATTTACTATGCGAAGATCCTCCCCAGTGTCCTCCAAGACGATCTCATAGTTCACAGGTCCTAGTTTTTGGACAATTCGGTAGGGACCTTTCCAACGTGGAGCAAGTTTGGCAGAATAAGACCTATCTGCCCTTGAGATGGGGTGAGTGCGAAGCCATATCCGATCTTGAATCTTGAAGTCAGCTTCTCTTCTTCCTTTGTCATAGTACTTTTTTTGTTTTTTGCGTGCCTTTTCCAAGTTGTGGGTAACCAGGTGTCTGAGTTCAGTCAATTGTTTGGCTGTGGGATATGCAGGCGAATCTGGATCACATAGGTGTGGTTGGAGTTCATTATCTAGGGGTCCTCTTAAAGAACGACCAAGGTTGAGTTCGGCAGGGGTCACTCCTGAGGATTCATGTACAGCCGAGTTGAGAGCAAAGCGGAATTCCGGTAAGTATTTATCCCAGGTTTTATGTTTTTCTTCCACATATGATGCAATCATTGCCTTGATGTTGCGGTTTATCCTTTCTGTTAGGTTGGTTTGAGGGTGGTATGGTGATGTCCGCTTCCGCTGGAGATTCCAACGCTTGCAGATGTCTTCAAACACAGATGATACAAACTGTGGACCTTGGTCGGAGAGGATGTAGGTTGGTGTACCCCAACGAGTGAGTATTTCTTTGTTCATAATGTGAGATACAGTCTCTGCTGTCGCCTTGCGGAGAGGAAATAGTTCTATCCAGCGAGTGTAATAGTCAACAAATACTATTACATACAGATTTCTGCTGGTACTGCGAGGTAATGGTCCCATGAGATCCACCCCTAGCATCTCCCAAGGTTTGTGGACTAGAGTCTGTTGAAGCTTTCCACGTGGTCTCCGGTTCTCAGGCTTGTAAAGCTGGCATACCTTACAATTGCGCACATAATCTCTCACATCCAGGCTCATCTTGGGCCAAAACACAAGGGCTTGTAATCGCTTGTATGTCTTATATCGTCCAAGGTGTCCGGATAAGGGATCGTCATGATAGTGATGAAGCAACTGTTGACGGAGAGACGATGGAATGTAGATTTGATGCAGAGATTTATGAGGTAATTGTGTCACTTTGTACACTTTATCTTCCACAATGGTGAATTTGGTTGTTGAACTCTCAATGATTTCTCCCGTTTCAGTGATTTTTGTATAAAGGCTCTGTACATCAGGATCAGTCTGCTGTGCTTTCCAGATATCCTCATCAGTTATTTGTAGATGTTGTGAGGTATCCTTCATTGAACGTAACACCGCAGCACAGGTGGGTGATTGATTGTAGTTCATTGGTGCTCTCGATAGGGCATCTGGCACTGTATTGTATTTACCTTTACGGTATTCTACCGTAAAGGTGAATTCTTGAAGGCGAAGAGCCCAACGGATCAATCTTGTGCTGGGTTTTGTGGTTTTAAAGACCCAGACGAGGGAAGAATGGTCAGTTATAACAGTAAAATGCCTCCCTTCCAGATAATATCGCCATTTTTCAAGAGCCCATACCACAGCAAGACACTCTTGTTCCGTGGTAGAATAATTTCTCTCTGCTCTATTTAAGGTGCGACTGGCAAAGGCAAGAACATGCTCTGACCCAAGTCCTGTTGTTTGAGCTAGGACAGCACCCAAACCAACTTCACTTGCATCTGTATAAACAATAAATGGGAGATTAAAATCAGGATGTCCAAGTATTGGTGGTGAGACAAGGTGATTTTTTAGAGCCTCAAAAGCTGCTTGACATTGGGGAGTCCAGAGGTACTTTGCCCCTTTCCGTTTTAGAGCATTGAGGGGTTCAGTGAGCTGTGAAAATCTTGGCACAAAGCGATGGTACCATCCAGCCAGTCCGAGAAATCGTTGCAGCTCTTTAATGTTCTGGGGTATCGGAAAGTCCTGAACAGCCTTTATTTTTTCAGCATCCACTTCTACTCCAGCAGATGAAACAGTATGACCCAGAAACTTTAGTGATGTACGGAAAAATTGGCTCTTTTTCATGTTTACAGTTAGATTTGCCATCTCCAGTTTGTCAAAAACTGCTTGTAGGTCAAACATGTGCTGTTCTGGTGTGGTGGAATAAATAATGATGTCATCCAAGTAGACAAAACAATTGCTTCCTCTCAAGTCTCCTAGAACTGTCTCCATTATACGTTGGAAGGTGGCAGGTGCATTTTTTAGTCCGAAGGGCATCACTTTAAATTGGTATAAGCCAAGAGGACAGATAAAAGCAGTCTTTTCACGACTTTCTTCATCCATTTTAACCTGCCAGTAGCCACTGTTGAGGTCCAAAGTTGTGAAAACAGCTGCTCCATGTAGTGATTCCAATATTTCTTGGAGGTTAGGGATGGGATAAGCATCAGTGTGTGTAGCAGCATTTAGTTTTCTGTAATCCACACAGAATCTTGCTTTTGGTTCTTGTTTTTTTGGTACCAGGACCACTGGAGCAGCATACGGAGAAGTAGATGGCTCTATAACATCTTTTTCCAACATCTCTTGTATGTGCTCCTTGATGATCTGAAGCTTGATGGGTGACACACGGTAAGGTTTTTGTTTGATAGGTACTTGGTGTGTGAGGAAAATCTTGTGTGTGAGAACTCCCGTGCGACCCAAAGTATGGGTACAAACATTCTTATTGTGTTGTAGTTGATGTAACAATTGTCTTTTTCCAAAATCATCCAGATGAGCATTATCTGTGGCTACTTCCAAGAGGTCCTGGCGTATAGGAGAAGAGGTTAATAGTTGTGGACGTATTGCAGAAAAGAAGGCAATATGAGGTTGAAATAGCTCTCTGGGCTTTAAAGCAGATGCACTTATAAATGGATAACGGTGATTTTTGTTTGTTTTAAACCAGTAACTATGTTCAGAGACGTCAAACTGTAAGCCAGAAAAGAAAATAAAGTCAAGTCCCACTACAGCCGAGAAAGCCAGGCTCTTTGCAGGCAGGATCACACAAGGCAATGTCACTGTTTCAGATTGTATGGTCAGAGTAAGATCACTCCATCCCAGTGGTTGCCGCCCTTCTCCATCTGCTAAATACAAAGGTTCTCTGGTCCATGGTTTGAGTACATTATGNACCAGGACCACTGGAGCAGCATACGGAGAAGTAGATGGCTCTATAACATCTTTTTCCAACATCTCTTGTATGTGCTCCTTGATGATCTGAAGCTTGATGGGTGACACACGGTAAGGTTTTTGTTTGATAGGTACTTGGTGTGTGAGGAAAATCTTGTGTGTGAGAACTCCCGTGCGACCCAAAGTATGGGTACAAACATTCTTATTGTGTTGTAGTTGATGTAACAATTGTCTTTTTCCAAAATCATCCAGATGAGCATTATCTGTGGCTACTTCCAAGAGGTCCTGGCGTATAGGAGAAGAGGTTAATAGTTGTGGACGTATTGCAGAAAAGAAGGCAATATGAGGTTGAAATAGCTCTCTGGGCTTTAAAGCAGATGCACTTATAAATGGATAACGGTGATTTTTGTTTGTTTTAAACCAGTAACTATGTTCAGAGACGTCAAACTGTAAGCCAGAAAAGAAAATAAAGTCAAGTCCCACTACAGCCGAGAAAGCCAGGCTCTTTGCAGGCAGGATCACACAAGGCAATGTCACTGTTTCAGATTGTATGGTCAGAGTAAGATCACTCCATCCCAGTGGTTGCCGCCCTTCTCCATCTGCTAAATACAAAGGTTCTCTGGTCCATGGTTTGAGTACATTATGAGAATCCCTCACTCCTGACCAAATATCCTCATTTATCAGGGTGTAAGATGAGCCTGTGTCTAGGATGGCAGTTCCTTTCCAATGACCCACTTTCAATGGAATCACCAACTGACAAGGCAGAAGGGTGTCATCAGTTGATTTCGAATAGCTCACAGAGGCGGTAGCTCTTGTCTGCTCTGGGAGAGTCAATGAGTGGGATGGTGCTTGACATTGATTTTGAGAATTACTAGGAGTCTGTGCCTCTGAAGAATTTGTAGTTTGCATCCTTTGTTTATTAGCCTTCCACTGTGGGCAGGAAGCAGGTGCATGGTGTCCTTTGCAGCGCCAACAGTACACTTGAGATGGTGGTCGATTGGAGGCAATTGGATTCTGCTCAGTTGATGCACTTTTCATAATTGGCGATGCAGCAGCCTCACTGATAGGGTTTTTTTGAATTGTTTTCCACAAACTTTTCCTCTGTTCATATTGCAGTTGATTCTGTTGGTCCTTCTCCAGTTGCTGTCCCAGGCGGACAAGTTCATCCACAGAAGTAACTCTATTTCTCAGTTGGCTGGCTAGTTGAGGGTTGATGTTTTTCAAGATTAATTTAACAACTTCCTCTTCACTTATAGTCGTCTTCCAACGTGTGCACAGTGATTGATACATGTAGGCAAAGTCTCGGATGCCTTCATCCTCTTTTTGGATTCTGTTGCGTACTCGCTCAGCCAGCTCATCCTCATAATCCTCTGATAAGAAAGCTGCACGGAATTGTTTGTTGAATTCTCTCCAGGTTTGTATTTTATGACGTGCCACATCCCACCAGTCCCTGGAGGTACCATGTAATACGTTACGAAGAGTGGCCATAAGCTCTTCATCAGTGAGTGGATTGAGGGCCAAAAAATCCTCACACCTCTCTAGGTACTGAAGGGGATCAGCAGAGTCCTCAATTTTTCCAAAAGTTGGAAACTGTAGTTTGATAGGGCTTTTTCCCAATATTCTGCTTCTGGTTTCGCCTTGGATGGTTGAACTTCCAGTAGACTCAAGCAGATCATCCTGCTTACCATCTCTTACTGTTGACTGCAATCTGGGATGGCCTACAACCTTTAGGTGTTTCTCTCGAAGTAGGTCATCTGGGTAGATTTGTACACCTGCATGTCCAGTTGAAGTAGTTGCTCTTGCACTGTGAATTTCCTCAGCCATGGAGTGTAAAGTGTTAAGACAGACAGAAAGTTCTTCTTTTACTGGGTGGATGATATCAGGTATGAGTTTTGTAGTAATTTCAGCATACTGTTCCTTTAACCGCCATCCCAGTGAAGTGTCAAACTGTGTTCTCAAATACTCCACGCGTTGGTCCACATGCTTAACAAGCTCTCTTTGCTGCTTCAGAAATGAGTCTGTTAGTTTTGTGCTCATTTGATCCATTTGAGCAGCAATTCTTCTTGAAAACTGTTCAAAGTCTGTTTTCAACTCCTCCATTTTTTTAAGCTGTTTCTGGTCATCCTGTGCAACAGTATTTGTCCTTCCATCCGTGTTCCTGTTTTCTATTCCAGAGTCTAGGGCTATTAGAGGAGCAATATGCTCTGGCAGATCGACCAGTTCCATATCCAAAAGTGAATAACTTGTGAGGTAATCCAGCGGGATGGCTTGATGTGCTGATGCAGGTTCCAGGTCCACCAGCGTAGCAGATCTGGCAGCCATTGTGTAATCCTTTTGTTGGTTGTATAATTCTTTACAAGTTGTTTATCTTTTTATTTGATGAGTTTAATCATTCAATGTCTTTATTTACTTTCATGTCCCATCTGGGGTGCCACTTGTTTATGTAACAGTTTTGTGAGACAGGCTTTTGTTTGGGGTGCCAGCCAGGTCTTTCTCCTGACATATAAGATGTCTAATTATATAAATAAATACTATCTTTGCCCTTTAACACAAAACTAGAACAAAGGATGTTAAACACTTAATGTGATCACACCCTTACACTAAATAAAATAAACCCATCAACTACATAATGTTTTTTTCAAAATCAAGTGTATTTACCCCTGGATACAAACAAAATTCCTCATAATAATTCATACAAAAGAAAGCAATATTTAACAAACTTAGTACTGTATTTAATCAATTCCACCGCCCGATGCTCGGCGGCACACAAAGTTCAACAATCCTGCTGCAGCAAACAGGTGGCAATGTATTTATCCACACAAACAAAACAATAATTCATTAAATAATAACTCAATTTAAAGAGGAATGTGGCTCGAGCAGTTAATCTCGGTCCCAAAACCAGTGCTCGGCGGCACACAAAGTTTTAAACCAAACTTTAGTTCACCCAAGAATAATCTCTTAATTTAAAGAGGAACGTGGCTCGAACGTGAGTCCGTCAATTAATCTCTGTTCCCAAACAAGTGCTCGGCGGCACACAAAGTTTTAATAACCCACAGCTGGTTTGTTTCACTCACGCTACCAACGATGGGGGGGGGAAGACAGTTCAAACAGAAGTCATTTTGTTGCTTCCAGTCGAAGGCTCCAGTAATCCAAACGAAGGCTCCAGTAATCCAAACGAAGGCTCCAGTAATCCAAACGAAGGCTCCAGTAATCCAAACTCACGTCGTCCACACTTCCAAAACAGCTGAAGATGACACACCCCGCTCCTCTTCATGCTTCCTTTCCGCTTCCTTTCACATTTCTCAAAAAGGGGCGTGTTCACCGGTGGATCAGCTGGTTTATCTGTCAGCGTGTTAGGGGATAATTGCTCCAAAACAATAAAGGGATGGAGAAATTTAGGATTTTAAGCGCATAATATTTATTGGTGAAGGTTCAGGCTGTTACAGACCGACTGCTCCTAAAATATACGACAGCTCTGGACCACACGTAAATTTTGTTCGTATCTGAAAAAAATAGTAGGATACGAAAACATTGTTGAATGCCACAAATGATCCTAAATCACTCGTACGCACAGTTTAAGAACAAATCTGTGCGTACGAACGGTTCGTGAATGAGGGCCAGTGTTTGTAACTGTATTGCATTTTCCCTCAAACTTCAATACAATAGATTAAATTTAGAACAATCATTACATTATACAATTTATACAAAGCTTTGCCATTCAAAAACTTTTTATTTTATTTTATACAGTAATGCAATTGATTTTGCTATTTGTTTTCTTAAGTAATTTATATGAGATTTCCAATATCAGCTTCTCATCAATAATTTACACCCCCAAATTGTATTTAATTAACTCTATACATTTCAATATTGTCCATTTTAAATGGGACTTCAATAATTTTCTTTCTATTACTAAATAGCATGCAGTTTGTTGTTTCCAAATGTAATAACATATTAAATTGGAACCAAGTTTGTATTTTTATGAATTATGTCTGTATCATCTCTAACATCCGTTCAATATCTTCACCCGAACAAAAAAGTGGTATCATCTGCAAATAAAACACACTTCAAAAGCCCATCAACCAGATCATTCACATACAAAATAAACAACTTTGACCTAGCACAGAGCCCTGAGGAACTCCACGTCCATTCACACAACATTCAGATCTTACATTGTTTATCTGTAGAAACTGTCTCCTATTATTCAAATAACTAGATACCCACTGTAGTGCTAATCATCTAATGCCTTATTTATTGTTTTTTCAAGGAGATTGGTGTGGTCAATAGGGTCGAAGGCCTTTTTTACAGAAACAAAAATGCTAATTAGTCATTATTATTAAGAAAATTTTAAAAATACATTTACTTTATCTTGCAAATCGAGGCTGAGACAATACTATTAAAAATAAATGGAAAAGTGAATAAAAATGTGACACAGTATGTAATGAGTTTATGTGTTTATGTTTTCACAGTCTCATTATTTGTTTCATTATCTTGGCAGGAAGGAGCCGTAATAGTATTTTTTTTAAATAAAACTGTATTACAGCAGGCATGCTCATAATCATGATGAGAGTGTGCAAGCTGATCACGCTGATTATAAACACTTTCCACCCCTCTGAACAGTTAAATCTAAAATTACAAGGTAATCCAAGTAGAAACAACAAGAGATGTAATTGCTTGAGTTTATTTTTGCAGTGAACTTTACAAAATGTTAAATGTTGGGTAATTTAAGTTCACTTCATCCAAAATGTCCATCTGAGAATATTCTCAAAAAAGGCTGAGAGCAAACAACAAGCCAAAACATTTAAACTGCACTACAGAATTTTTATTATTATTATTATTATTATTATTATTATTATTATTATTATTATTATTATTATTATTATTATTATTATTATTATTATTATTATTATTATTATTATTATTATTTGATTAGAGCTTTTAGCAATTGGAAACTAAGCGTAATGAAAAATACACCCCAACCTTTATTTGCTTAAGTAGACAGAACAGCTTTGTTCTACATTTTTTATTTTTATTTCATTTTTGCTAGCAGAACTAGACAACAAATAAAGGCCTAAAAAGAGCTAAAATGATTTGAAATACAATTATTTTGATACAGACAAAACTTTGTTATGCTCTGTGAAAGTGGACAATAGCCATAAAGCACTGGAGTTGCTTTCAACAAAATATTCTCTATATATATATATATATATATATATATGTATATATGTATATATATATGTATATATGTATATATTATATATATATGTATATATATGTATATATGTATATATATGTAACAGGGAACCCCCGACCTACGAACGAGTTCGGGACCTAAGAACCGTTCGCAGCTCGATCCGGTCGTAGGTAGGGGGTGAAAATTGCGTCCCGTTCGTAGGTCGTTATTCTGTTCGTAGGTCGCGGAAATACCGCTAACGGTGCGCCGCGCACACATTTAACAGCATGAGACTGACATACTGGCCCATAAACATGCACAGAACTTTATTTACAAACACTTATCTAAACCATTACACCACACATGCATCCATAAACACACACAGTAACTGTACATCAGTAACTTCACATCAGAACTGCAGGAAATCAGCTGGAAATCACATCAGCAAAATGATGTCAACAATCACACATGAACACTTCTCAAAGTGCAGCTTTTAACATCACAACAGCAGCAAATCAGGGACTCCCATCAGCAAAATGATGTCAACAATCACACAAGAACACTTCTCAAAGTGCAGCTTTTAACATCAGAGCAGCAAATCAGCAGGAACTGACATCAGCAAAATGATGTCAACAATCACACATGAACACTTCTCAAAG
>JBBPBX010088714.1:0-14440 GCA_038048925.1 Garcialebias charrua
ATAAAGAAGGCCAAAGCCGCGTATGCACAGAGGATCGAGGGACAGTTCACCTCACATGATCCACGGAGCATGTGGCAGGGCATCAAATGCTTAACAGACTACAAGGGCAAAAGCAAACAATGCCCCAGGGACCCATCCCTGCCTGATGCCCTCAATAAGTTTTATGCACGTTTTGATGATCCAAACAGACCAACTAGCACCAGACTCACCTCATCACCAGACGAGGAGCACCTCAAAGTGACCGCAGCAGAAGTGAGAGGCAGTCTCAGAAGGATCAACCCTCATAAAGCTACGGGTCCAGACAACATCCCAGGGAAAGTTCTGAAGGAATGTGCGGACCAGCTCTGTGAGGTGCTGGCTGACATCTTCACCACCTCACTTGCACTGGAGTCAGTTCCCACCTGCCTGAAGACCGCCACCATCATCCCAGTCCCAAAGAGCTCCACAGTGACTGGTCTGAATGACTATAGACCGGTGGCCCTCACCCCGATAGTCGCTAAATGTTTTGAGAAACTGGTCATGTCCCACATCAAGACAACCGTCAACATCAACGAGGACCCTCATCAATATGCATACCGTGAGAACCGATCAACAGAGGACGCCATCTCCTCCGTGGTCCACACTGCTCTCACCCACCTGGATCAGAAGGACTCATACGTGCGTCTGCTCTTTGTGGACTTCACATCTGCCTTCAACACCATGATCCCCCAAACTCTGATAGACAAACTATCCACACTTGGACTAAGCCCCTCTATTTGTAACTGGGTCTTAGACTTCTTAACAGACAGACCACAGTCCGTGAAGATCCACAACTTCTCCTCCTCCACCATCACCCTCAGCACTGGCTCTCCTCAGGGATGTGTGCTGAGCCCTCTTCTGTTCACTCTGCTCACATATGATTGTACAGCCACACATCCAGGCTGTCATATTGTTAAGTTTGCAGATGATACAGCTGTGGTGGGATGCATCACAGATAATGATGAATCCAGCTACAGACAGGAGGTGGAACATCTGGAGAGCTGGTGCAAAGAGAACAACCTTCACATGAATGTGAAGAAGACGAAGGAGATGATTGTGGACTTCAGAAGGAACAAACACACCCACACCCCACTGTATATAGGTGGATCTGCGGTGGAGGTGGTCTCCAGCTACAAATACCTGGGTGTACACATGAATGATAACCTCAGCTGGAGCAACAACACCACCAGCCTGATCAAGAAAGGTCATCAGAGACTCTACTTCCTCAGACGGCTGAGACGAGCCGGTCTGAGAAGCCCAGTCCTCACCTCGTTCTACAGGTGTGCAGTGGAGAGCGTCCTGTGCTCCAGCATCAACGTGTGGCATGGAGGCTGCACAGTTGCAGAGAGAAAAGCTCTACAGAGAGTGGTGAAGGCTGCACAGAAGTCTGTGGGAGTCAGTCTCCCCACCATCACAGACATTTACACCTCCAGATGCAGAAAAAGAGCCACCTGCATCATGAAAGACCTCACTCACCCAGCACACTCACTCTTTGCACCACTCCCCTCAGGACGGAGGTTGAGGAGCATCAAATGTAGAACCACTAGACTGAGGAACAGCTTCTACCCTGAGGCTGTCAGACTCATGAATAAATAAATAATAAGAATAAACACTGCAAAATGTCACATCATGCTGACTGATCTGTTTCTTGTTGCTGCGTTCATCTGTGACCATCTGCTCATGTTCGTGCTGCTGTTTATAATGATGTTTTTCTACTACATTAGGGCTTAGTGTATTACTAGCTGATGTCTCTCTTAGTTAATCCTAGATGTTATTATTGTATTTCTCTTGCATTTGTTGTTGGATGTAACTGGGACCCTGTGTACATAATCTCGTTTTCAACACATGTACTACATGCGGTGCAAATGACAATAAATTCTCTCTGACTCTGACTCTCTGACTCTGATATATATATACAGTATTAGCAGGTCGCTTTCGTAAATGAGCCCTCGAAGCTCAATAAGATTTACCTGACTAAATAAAGGTTGAATGAATGAATGAATATTCACCACCCAATATTATGTTATTTTCCACAATTCATCATCAAAGGTTATTTTATTCCTAAACACTTGTGGTGACAAACGACAGATCGGGCCATTTTGATTTGTGTTGAAAATGTTCTTTAATGTCTGTTAACATTATTTACACTTTTGCTGGTACAAAAAGTGTTTTTATTTATTTGAATAATAATTAAAGTTATAAAACGGTTGAATCAGGTCCTCTGGACGGATTCTTCTTCAGACAGACTGAAGAAGTCTTTTGGATAAAAGACGAAACGTATCAAAGAATCTCAACCTTTTTTAGATTAATCTCCTTGGTTCATTGAGCACATCTGGACATTAGTTAAAGTTTTATTTTTAGAAACGTAGCCTCAGATGTCTCAGCTGAATTTTGGTTTGGGCGAAATGTCTTTGAGCATTTAGGATAGTAATTTTTTTTCACGTCAACTCCTTCTGTGGAGAGAAGGTCCCTGTGTCCTTCTCTCCTTCAGTGAAGATCCCAGATGTTGGATACCAGTCAATGGAAGTGCATGTTTGTGTGAAATCACTGCCACAAATTCAGCAGGCAGCAAAGTAAGTTTCACAGACATGAACAGAAGCCGATCTGTTTTCAGTCATGGAGGAGAGCCACATGTCCAGTTCTCCCATCATCCTTTGCTGCCTCCTTCCATCTAGCGGGTTTGGGATTTGACTCTGTGACGTGACACTGTTTTCCTCCTCGGAGAGCGCATCTGTGCCTGCAGAGGAGACAGAGCTGTGGCGGGAGAACAAGTGGAAAAACTGGCAACTCGGTCTTTTCAAACCTGTAATCATGTTTAAGAACATTTTTCTGCTTGTTCTTCTCTGTGTACGTATGAACGTATAGTGTTCATTTGTCTGCACTTTTAGTAAAATATCTATCTCATGAGCCAGAAGATGGATGTTACTGAAACTCTCAAACAGGATTATCAGATGTGCATCATTATGGAAGCAGGAATGGATCATATTTCAAATTAAAATGGATTAACAGACATGCTTGTTTCAAAATAAAGCTGCATGTTTTGACTCATAAATAGTGAAAATTATTTATTTTTAATTTCATTTATGAGTCAAAACATGCAGCTTGACTTTGAAATGAAAGAGCATTTCTGCTATTTCATTTTAATTTTCAAAATTGACATTTCAAAATGAAATTTTGGTCACTTTTTACTAGGACATATTTTGAAAATTAAATGTTAAACGTTATTTTATTTATCATTTTAATTAATTTACAAATTGAGCAGTCTTGAAGAAGAAAATGAAAATGCAGTTTGGATTATTCATTTTAAATTTATTTATGAGTCAAAACATGCAGCTTTATTATGAAACTAAAAAGCATTTCTATTAATCCATTTTGATTTTAAATATGATCCATTCCTGCTTCCATACATCATTACCTGGTGGAGTCAACTCAGTTTAAGATGGCTGCCACAGATACCGGTAATCAAATTATCCAACACAAAAATGGCTGTAACTCCATCAGTCTTGCATAAATCAAGCTAGAATTTCCTGTGGTAGTAGCTGAGCATCACCCTCAACACATTCTCTGAGTGCTTTTACACAACTTGCTCCTTTCTCGGCATACAATGATTTTGGTGTAAAAGTCTGGCAGAAAGGGCGGCGGGCGGTGTGCATTCCTTCAAGGAAAACGCTAGGCCTTTAATTGAGCTTGATGGCAGGAGTTGTGTTTGATTTCATAAAACAGGAACATCTTGTGATTTTCAAAATAAAGTTAAGGGTGATTTGATCTTTAATGAGACCCACTTTGGTCAAATATTTAGAAAACCTTTAGGGAAGCACCTTACTTTTACTCGTTTTATTTGTTATAAAGTGTAAGAGTGTTTGTCTCTCCTGAGTGTTCTGTTAAAATTTGACTTTTTTTTTTTTATTGATTTTTTAGAAAACCATGACTCATTTCAGGTAATAGGTTATAATGGGCCACATAATCGTAGCTTTTGTTGAAGACTTAATCAGTATTTTTTTTAATTGTGCTCTTTGGCGTTTTGTGGGGGAGAGTGCTGATCCCATCCCATAATTTCAGAACATGTTCACGCTTGCGTGAGTTGCTTCAACATCCCCTCCTAACATCTTCAGCGTTGGGGGCTAATTTAGTGGCTTTGAATCCTCCGAAGCCCCCCAACCCCTGAGAACATACCTGTTCCTACAAGCTTTAAAATGTACAGGTGCCTCCTGGTTTCAAAAGGCTGCAGGCCTCCTCTCTCCTCCTTCCTCACCCCCACCTCCCCCTGCTTATGGCTGCAACTCTACACTGCAGTGAACAGCGGCCCATTGAAATACCTGCTGTACTCTGGTGTGCACTTCAAAGTGGACTCACACCCTGCAGCCAGATCGGAGAGGGCCGTCCGGCCAGGAAAGGGCCCGACTTCTGGGCCGTAAAGACTCCAAAGTCCACGTGCACTTCTGAGCTGTTTGAACAAAACGAAGACCATCACATCTGAGGCTGCTGCTCTTTAACTGACAGTTCATATTTTAAAAGTTATTTTGCATCTTAAAATAAGAATCAGTGTTTTGAAACAAACAGGACTGACTGCAAATATTACTTTACTTTGTTCGAGTTCATTCAAAGCAAGCAAATCTTTATTAACTTCCTTGTTCGGTACAGTGAGAGTTCATCACTGAACTAATTGTCGTAAAGTGACAAAAAGTCATCTGTTGCAGTGTGAATCATTGCTGAACTCGTGTCAGATTCAGGTCGGACTCGTCAGCCGTAACAAAGAATGCACAAATAATAAAGTTGTATCTCAATGAATTAAATTGTTTGCTAAAAGTCTGGTTTGTTTGTTTTTTGGGGGTTGGATTTAATTTTAAGTTGTTTTATTTATTCAAGTTTGTCTTCTGGTTTCTCTTGAGAAAAATCAGCTCATCTTATGGGAGTTTTTACAAAAAATATAAATAAATAAAAAACTTCAAAGTTCATGTTCAATAATCCAGGTAAAAAATAACAATCCAGCAAAGTTAAGTCCTCTGGACGGGTTTCTTTGTGTTGAAACGTTCAACTTTCATCCAAAGGACATCATCAGTCCGAGGAGCCACAACAAACACAGTCCAAGTCGTAAACCACTTATGTGACTGAGTTTGTTGTGGCTCCTCGGACTGATGAAGTCCTTTGGATGAAAGTTGAACGTTTCAACACAAAGAAACCGTCCAGAGGACTTAACTTTGTTGGAAATTAGAGAATACGGACAGAAAAAACATGACTGCGACATCCAAATCGATAAAACAGACAGACAGATGCTTTACTGATCCCCGAGATAATTTCTTAATCTTTGTAGAAATAAAAATTAACATGTTTAACAAAATGTTATTTAAAATAGACAGGAAAATAAATGGCAATTTTAAAAAAAACATGCTAATGACATGCTTAAGGTTTTGTTGTGAGACTACAGGTAGTCCCCGACTTACGACGCAGTTCTGTTCTTACGTGGCGTCGTAACTCAAATTTCGACGTAACCCGAAACATACGTCCAAACTGCACCTTATACGTACAGTACTGTATTTTACCAAGCCCTTAGCCTATCCTAACACAGTACCCTACATAATTATCAAAAAACACATAATTTCAGAGCCATAATGAAGGGAAAAAAGAGTTATATTTCCTACTGGTGTGCTGTGGTGAAGCAGACTGTCCAGGGGACCAGACTTAGCTTTTTTAGAGAGTACGGGTAGCTGTAGCCTCCACAGCTAGCAAAACGGGAAACCAGAAACTGCTGGAAACTGCGTAAATCGGCTTCAAAATAAAAAAATTCAAAAAAAAAAATCTTCTTTTTTTTTTTTTTAATGGAGATGCATGTCGTAACCCCAAAACGTTGTAACTCGAGGCCGTCGTAAATCGAGGACTACCTGTATTTGACATTTCAATTTACAGTGTTGTGTGTTTCCTTGACTGATGAAGCCTTCTGGATGGAAGGTGAAACGTTTCAGCACAACAAAAAGAAGAAGAAAAAGAAACTGTCCAGACGACCTGACTGAAATTTGTTGGATCGTGTACCTGGATTATTGAGCATGGACTTGGTTGATTTCAGTTTACAGTTTTTGTTCATTTCAAAGGGCATACCTTTAATACTATTTGTTGTTTTTCTTTCGGCTGCTCCCTTCTTCAGGCATCGCCACACGAGAGATCGGACAACTGTTTTTACTCTGGATGCTCTGGGCTTGAACCTGCGGCCTCAGGATCACCAGACACTGACCACTGAGCTACTGCAGCCCCACGTTTCATGAGATCTCTACTGTTATTTTGAAAGGACACCCTTCGCACCATCAAGCGCCCTGCAGGTCATTTCCTGACACTTCACCACCGTGCAGTGACATCACAAACGTACTGAGTCGTCCTCAGACTGTGCCCTCATGGGGAAAGCATCTCCCACAATCATGGGGGGCTGTGCGGCCTCCTAATTGCTTTATGTAATACCAGGCTGCAGTGGCGTTTTCTTTTCAGAGCCATGAATGTACGAAACCCTCCACACACACCACCACCAGCACCATCATCAGCTCCTTTCTTCAGTAGAGCCCCACATCAGCGCTGGGCCAACAAAGAGACCGTTTAGAGGAGCTGGCTTCTGCTCGGCGCACAGAGACGCTTTGAAGAACATGTTCCAACGTCTCGTGAGCTCCTGTTTTTATTTAATTCTTTATTCATCAGCCAGAGGTGGACGGCTGCTTTATTTCACATCCACGCGCCTCATGATTTACACCATGTGATCTCAAATAAATGCTTGTGTTTAGTGAAACTTTAATAAAACATTCACAGTCTTGGAGAAGATAACCTCTTCAGTTAAATGTTTAAAAGAGTCTGTTTGGGTGAGAGAAAAAAAAAAAGAAGAGTGATTTAATTTCGCCCCATTTCCTTTTTTAACGGCAAAGCTATGAGAGTGTAATGTTTACAGTTTGAAGAAAGAACATTTAGTAGTTTTATTTGCAAAAACACATTGTTAATGCAAAAAATATGGTAAAAAAAAATACACTTTCAGACTATAAGGCGCATTTAAAATCCTTTAATTTTCTCAAAAATTGACAGTCAGCCCTATAATGATAATTTATCAGATGCTGTGCAGCTGGAAGGATTTTTTACTGAAAGCTTTTTACTTCTGGGCATTTGTTATGATGTGTAACCATGGCAACAAGTTGTTTTTTTAACAACCAGGAGCAGCTGATTAACATCTCAAAAGCTCAAATACCTCAGCTGCAGCCCCAAGTCCCAAATGAGTTGAAAAGGAGGCACCGTGGATGAGTTCCCGTCAACCTGGCGGAGGTGCTCGAGTACCTGACCTCCGAGATCATGGAGCTGGTGGGAAACTCGGCTTGTGGGAGGAGTGGGATTGCACCACGGCACCTTCAGCTGTCTGTCCGTGGCGACGAGGAGCTTTCGGGCAATCCTGCTGCCCAGGAGGACCGAGAGGCCCGCCGGATCTGACAGCAAGCTAAAGTCTAGGTGGACGGATCGGTATCTGTGGCGAGATTCTTCAGATTCACTGCAGGAGATCTTTCCTGTCCACAGCTATCAGCATCTATAACAACTCTTGAATGAAACCAGGATGATGAGCTACGACAACACTTAATTTCCCTTTTGGATTAATAAAGTATTTTTGCACTGAATAGAATTGAACTGACTTTGGGAAAGTCACAGTCACTATTAAATGTTCTATTAGAGAAGCCTTATACACTTATGCATGCTCTCAACTACACACAAATAGATGCAGCGATGCACATGCAGGTGTTGTATTTAGATATGTAGATGTGTATGTGAATGTATATGCATGTGTTTGTATGTATGTACATATGGGTAGGTATGGGTATATATACTGTATATTTGTAGAAATTTACTGCAAAGCCATGAATATTCTAAGTTCTTTATACATATGTATTTTGTTGTTGTGTTTTGTCATGTTCTTTGCAGGTTTACAGACAGAGGTTGGGTGTTTTGCCTTGTGCTTTCTTTGTGTATATTTCTTATATTTTGTAGTCTTACTTTATGTCTTTCCTTTCTTTCTATCCTATTATTAAAATAAATAAAATAAACTCCACTAGATAATTACTAGAATATTTCATAATAATGGTGTGAAGAGGCTGGCTGTAATGGGAGAAGGGAGGACATCGTAGAAAAAGAAAAAAAGAATGAAACCAGGATGATGAGCTACGACAACACTTAATTTCCCTTTGGGATCAATAAATATTTTTTGAATTTAATAATAATATGGTAAATGGAGCTTATTTATATAGCACTTTCCAGCCCCTTAAGAGGGGCCCCAAAGCGCTTTACAATACCAACCATCCACCCATTCATACACACATTCATACACCGGTAGCGGCAGACTGCCATGCAAGGCACTTTCCAGTCCTACTGGGAGCAACTCGGGGTTAAATGTCTAATAATTGATTGATTGATTGATTGATTGATGTTTATTCATTCATTTTAAAAGGACAATACAAGACAGTTTCATCAGATACAAGAATACAAGTAGGATAAAATGAAGGGAGCAGAAAGAAGATGAAATCTTATTATATCTGCCCCTTATTTCACAGTTTGTTCAACCAATGATAACCTTCAAGCAACATCACAGAATGAATAATTCTACTTATTTTTCTAACTGTAATACACAAACTACATCACAAAATGAATAATTCTACTTAATTTTCCTAACTGTAATACACAAACTACATCACAAAATGAATAATTCTACTTAATTTTTCTAACTAATACATAAACTAGATCACAAAATGAATAATTCTACTTAATTTTTCTAACTGTAATGCACAAACTACATCACCCATAATTCTATCTCTTATCATCAATGTAGATCACAGACAGCCGGGTTATCAATACAATAATAATCAATACATCACTCCCAGTATCTGCTCCTATTTGGACTAAGAGAATGAGGTGCCCATGCTTTCCAAAGAGCAACATTTTTTTAGTTAAGCTGTCAGATTTAATCATAAACAAATTCACATTTTATATTTTAACTAAACAATTTCAAGTTTTTTGACCCCTTGAAATCTTTAACACTTTACGTTTGTATCCTTTTGCTTAAAATTCACAAAGTGTTTCGTTTTCTACGACTCATTGAACTGAATTATTATCTTCTGTTATTTTAACAGTATATGAGAATGTGACAACTGCGTTGCTCTTGTTGTGTAATCTGAAAAATAATCCACCAGATCATCGTTTAGTCAGTAAGAGACACGAGTTTCAACAGAAACATCATTATCAACGTGCTCTCTGCTCTGTCTTCATTCAGATATAGGGCTGAACAATTAATTGCATTTGCAATAATATCGCAATATGATAAAATGAGATTTTCTTATCGCGAAGGCTGCAATTTGACTGGTCACATGACACAAATCTTTATCAACACTTAAAAAAAACACCACAAAGACATGTACGATGGTTGCATGGCTAGAATGACAACAACCAGTGCTTCAACTTCAAGTAAGCAAAGTATCAGCCGACAGGGATCACTGACCGAACTGTTTGAACTTCAAACAGTATCTAATTTTTTATATTTATTTATTAACTGTCATGTGAAGTTCAGACAGTAGTTAGGAAGTTCACTTAACATGTTTACTATTATGTTTATGAAACAAGAAAAAATAGAAATGGTGAAAAAAAAAGGCATAGATTTGTTTGCTTTATTGTAATCTCTGCTTTAAATAAATCTGACATTGTTTATTATAAAACAGATTGATTTATTGCTTCTGTTTGTTGAAAAATACTTGAGAAGATATTTAAAAAAATCACGTTTTTAAATCGCAATTGCAATTTATAGAAAAAAATGGCAATTAGATTATTTTCCAAAATCGTTCAGCCCTGGTCAGATATGGTAAATCTGCACTTTAACACCTTGAACAGCGCACCAATTCTGGAAAACAAAGTTGTCAATCCGAGCACCAATTTTGTACAAATAACTTTCAAATGTTCATCTTTTGGAAACCACTTTGACTATGGCTGCCTCAGAGGAGTGGACGGGAGAGAGGGCGGGCCCCAGAAACCATCTTATCACCATCAAACTGGTTCGGTCCGCTACGTGGATTTGCTGCTTGTGGGACAGAGTTTCTTGTGGTTCCTTGCACTGATGAAGTCCTTTGGATGAAGGATGAAATGTCTCAACAAAAAGAAAGTAAGAAACCGTCCAGAAGACCTCACTGAACTTTGTTGGATGTTGTAGATGTGCATCCATCAGACACTTTTTGCAAGTTCCATAAAACCTGCTCCGTGGTTTATGATATATTTTGCTAACAGGCGGACTGTTTTACCTTTCAACAGCAGATGATGATGATAGCGCAAACATGAACCCTTTTGCTGCTCTGGGGTCAAAATGGCCAGGCCTCGGGGCTTCTTTTGACCCCAGGGCAGCAGGAGGTGAAGGGATTTGAGCCTGGCAGCAGCCAGCAGAGGGTGGACTTGCAACAAAAGACAAACTGTCCCTCAGAGAATAATTGGATCAGTGGAACTTGTCCTGATGTTTGCTGTGATCCTTCAGTGAGCTGATCATGTGAATCAGACGTGTAAATGTTAATGCATCCATCCAGAGTCGTGATGTGTGTTTCACGAGTGTGTGCGACAGAAGACGAAGCATGTGGACAGGATCAGGGTTCATAAAACTAATGTGACGTCTCGTGCAGTCCTTCAATTATTTTGTGCTGGAGGTGTTTAAGAACCACAGCTTTGAACTGTTTTCTTCATTTCTTTTCACTCTTTTTTTTTAAAAGCCTGAACACATGTTGACCATCATCTTCAGAGATGACCTCAAAAGTCCCCACAGTTGGTTTTCATAATCACTGCCACACACACAGCTGACAGCAAGATGAAACCTCTTTTTTTTTATAAAACTTTCTTTTCAAAATTAATCCAGAACTCCCTTCATTTGGGAGTTTTCTGCTTTCACGAAAACAAAAACCAGCTCTTCTATTTCTAATTTTCCAATTTAAACGATGGAACGATCCGTCCAGTAATCATTTCCAAAAACAAAACGACACATTTACCTAATAACTTTTATTATTCGTCCGACTGCGCAGACATTTAAATCGTTTGTAACAGGAATGAAAGCTTTTCTATTTCGGCGCCTCTTCAAAGCACACATGGGCTTATTTTCAGACACATAATGAAGTCTCTCACGCAGTGAGAAGAAAGGCACCAGGCAGGAGACGCTCTGCTGGAACTGCCCAGGATGGAAGTTTCACAATAGGCTCTTTATCTTTTGCAGTAAATAACATCAAGATTTTTTTATTTTTTATTTTTCAAAAGAAAACTGCAGGACTTTTAGATCATCTTTACCAATAAATGTGATTGATCTTCCATTTGCATGCTTTTTGAACCTTCACCAGCCAGTAGAAATTATGTCAAATACATGAAGATAATTAGAAGGTAGTAAAAATGTCCACAATGATTGATGATTAGGTTGTCAGGCCTGTTTCTGTCAGGACTGCTGCTTTGAAGGCAGCAATCATGAACTGTCATTTTGTGCAAAATCTTAAAAGGATAGTTTTCATTTTTTAAAGTGGTGTTCAGTCAAATAGTTAGTATTTAATGGCTTATCAGCCGTGACACCAGTCACGAGTAGGGAAAAAGTTATTGGCTAGGCTAATGATGAGCTAATAGATGAAGACTTCTGCACTTTTCTCCATAATCCAAACCTCTGATGTCATCAGTAAGCGAGTAATTGTTACACATGACTTTAAAATTAACCAAACTCTCCCTTTAATAATAAAAAAAAAATTTTAAATTAAAAAAAAAACTTTGAAGAAAGAAGAAAAATTAGAGATTTTTTTATTTCATTTTCAAAAATGCATTGTGAAAGCTTACTGAATTATTCTGATGAAATTTACTGAAGAAAAGTAAAATGACTGTTAACAAAAACTTTAGTTAGGAGCTAAAAGTACTAAAACTGAAGTTAGAAGGACTACCGTATTTTCCGGAATATAGGTCGCACCTGAATATAGGTTGCACCTCAAAATGTAGACCGTGTTTAGCTCTGCTGCAAATGTCTGCCACAGGAGCGCACAGCAAGGCTTTTAAGAAGATTAACACTTAAAAACAATTATTTGTTTATAAGCCATAAATAGGTCACACCTGAATATAGGTTCTGTTTACATTTATTAATACGGTTTACATTTATTACTACTGCTTTACATTTATTACTACTGTTTACATTTACACTACTTTTATCTACACTACTGCAGATACATATACAGCATTCTCTGACTAGCCTTATCTAAGGATGCCAAATGTGCCTTATGTGCCTCACTGCATATGCCACTTTGCCTATATACCAACATCAACTACCTCATACATATACAGCAAACCCCCTACTTACGACTCCATCGACCTACGAACAACGGGACCTACGAACGTATCATATTTAATAAAAATATGAAATTACTGTATAAAAAAATATATATATATTTTTATTTTTGTGTTTAAATGTTCTTAATTTCATGTGTACATCACTTTGTTGCAGCTGTGGTTGTTTTAAAGGCTTTATAAATAATAATTATGATAAAAAAGATCATTTCTGATCATTTTTGAGCAATCTTGGGCAGCATTCATTCAAGCAGGAAGTAGGTCTTCAGTTTACACGGTCACAAATTAATGTAGAACACCGGACGCCATTTTAGGTTCAGTCACTGGGGTCTCCGGTCACAAATTAATGTACAACACCGGACGCCATTTTAGGTTAGCTGCCGGGAGCCGGCCGAAGACTGGTGACCAGGATGGCTTCATATGGATTAATTACGAGCTGGAAACGTCTCTGTGAACTTTGTGGATGTCTCAGGCAGCAGCGGATTTATCGCTGATCGTGCCAGGCCGCCGCGCGAACACCTCCGGCCGGCCTGGCTACACCTCCGGCCTGGCTAGCTCCAGAAGCTAACACGGGAGCTAACACGGGAGCCGGCCTTTTGAACACTGGTGACCAGGATCGCATCATATGGATTAATTACTAGCTGGAATCGCTCTGTGAGCTCTGTGGACGTCTCAGGCTGGAGCAGCAGCTGCAGATTGATCGCGCCGCCGCTCCAACACCAGCTCATGGCTTGGCTAGCAGAAGCTAGCCAGCTAGCTAACACAGGTCTGGAGCAGCTGCGGTGGCTTGCCGGCCCCCGCGCTGCTCGGCCCGAAAACAATCAACGCATGGCAACCTAAGATGTCGGCTTTGACCATCTCAAAGTAAGAAAATATATTTTTATTTATTCTGTAAATGTGAATAGCAATGTTTAACATTACAGTACACTACTGTACATGTACATGCTTAAATGTGTGCGCGCACTCCGTTAGCATGATAATAAAAAAAATAAATAATAATTCACCCCCTAGCTACGGCAGAATCGAGCTGCGAATCGTTCTTATCTCCCTAACTCGTTTGTAAATCGGGGGTCACCTGTACAGTACTGTGTACATTAACTTATATGCTGCTGTGCCACTCTTTGCAAATGTCAATGCTAGAACCTTCAGTTTATTTTATAGATATACTTTTTATACTTTTTATACTACTATGCAAAAACTCAGGACAGTATTACACTTTTATTATTTCATTTTATGCTTATGTTCATTGGGTGTTTGGTGTTTTAGGGGTGTTTGGTGTTTCAGTGTTGGTGTAAATTTTCACACTTTTGTACTATTATGAAAAAACTCAGGACAGTGCTTTTACTATTTTATGCTTATGTTTATTAAATGTTTTAGCATCATGTCAACAACACCTTTAAAGGTGGGGTGACATGATTTTTTAACTTTGCATAAACTGTCACTACATATACATATATATTATCATTCAGCTATGTTCGTTGTTGCAAACAAAATGATAATTTAATGAAAATTCGTTTAAAAAGTGAGTTTAAAATTCGCGCTGTGTTTCTTCACGGGACAGCCGGGTACTTCCACTTGCTAATTTCGCGACGTCAGCGCAGGAATTTCAGTCTGCAGCTGCGTATAGAACGCAGATTCATTTTCTGCACGTTAGCCTATTTTTTTCCGTATAACTTGAAAAATGCCGTTACGTTGGGTTGCATTTGGGTGTTCTAATATCATCAGTGAACAAGTGAGCCTTTTCACTTTCCCGAAATATTAAATACTTTGTCAAGACTGGACAAAACAAACAAAGCTGTCCCCCTCGCTCCACCCGAACGGTAAGGCAGAACCTGCGGTTTCTTTTTCAACCCCCTGAACTAACTTCTGCTTCCCAAACTGAAGACAAATCGCTCAAATCTAAACTTAGATTGCTAAATTTGTCGGTTTCTATATTGTGCGCTATTGTTATGTAAAAGGGGCGTTCTAGGAGACATTCCTGCGATGACGTCACAAAATTAGCAAGCGAAGTACCCGGATGTCCCGTGAAGAAACACAGCGCGGAATTTTAAACTCACTTTTTAAATGAATTTTCATTAAATTATCA
>JBBPBX010088715.1:0-14440 GCA_038048925.1 Garcialebias charrua
CAGGGGGCGTGGTGGAGCGGTGAACTTGGCGTACTCGCCGAAACAAACGAAACGCTATAACTTTGACATTTAAAGGTCTATTGACACCATGCTTTATCCTAGAATAATGAAACTTGGTACACATATGTATCTCATCAGGAGCTACAAAAAAGTCTCTTGGAGCAATGGTCCAAAGCCAACAGGAAGTCGGCCATTTTAGGTCAAAGTCACAATTTGGTCTATTTCATTTACGTCATATCTGAGCGAACTCGTCCTAGAGCTTTCGAGATCCAGGCGTCAAACTCGGTCAGCACTATCTTGAGGCATTGAAGGTCAAAAGTTATCAAAAGAATTTTTCTAAGTCAAAGCATGTGGGCGTGGCCTTAGGTCAAAGTCAAATTTGGTCTATTTCATTTACGTCATATCTGAGCGAACTCGTCCTAGAGCTTTCGAGATCCAGGGGTCAAACTCAGTCAGCACTATCTTGAGGCATTGAAGGTCAAAAGTTATCAAAAGAATTTTTCTATGTCAAAGCATGTGGGCGTGGCCAAGCCTCAAATCTGGCCATTTTCCATGAAACATCAATTACGTCATATCTGAGCGAACTCGTCCTAGAGCTTTCGAGATCCAGGCGTCAAACTCGGTCAGCACTATCTTGAGGCATTGAAGGTCAAAAGTTATCAAAAGAATTTTTCTAAGTCAAAGCATGTGGGCGTGGCCTTAGGTCAAAGTCACAATAGACCTTTTACCAGTTGACGTCATCACGCAAAGCTCGGCAGAAACGAGCGTTCTGATTGGACGGCAAAAAGCCGAAACCGGATGCCGGGGGTTAGGAAGGAGCCGAGGAGCTTCGTAATGATAGAGAGTTGTAATTTAGAAGCTTGATTTCTTAAAATAGTGGACAACCACTGGTCAAAATGCCTGAACATTGTGCCGCAGATACGAGAGGAGGTGACTGTGTGCGCTGATGGAAATTGGGGAAATCCTTCAGGCTTTTTGCGGATGTCCAGCAGGGTGAGCCGTTGTGTGTAGTTGTCAACAACCTGTATTATCCAAGCGTCAGAAATAAATGTTTTAAATTTCTCACACCAATACTTCTGATATTTAGACTGGTTTGGTTATTGTTACAGGTTCAACATCTTCTGTTAGCTGCTATAACTAGCGCCATGTCTTCATAATGAGCCGTCAGTATAAGCACAGTATGTAAACAAAAACATGACGTTTGAGTCACACAAATGTTCACAGCGTCCTTATTTCTTATTTGATTTCTGTAAACTATGTCTTAAATACAACCTGAGGCAATTGGTGATGTTGTGATGTGAAAAATAATAACTATCCCAAGTGATAGCTTTCCTAGGGAAATTTAATTATCTTTGATTTACTAATGCACTTATGCTGTTTATACAGCTTACACTTTAGACGTAACATGTGTGAAAATCTTAAATATATTACAAACAATATATTTTGCATGTGAATTCCATAATGACACATACAATAGTTGTATATTGTGTTTGTGATTGTTTTTGCAGAGGATGTGGCTGCAACCATGTTGGAAATACACCAACCTGCACCCAGTTACCTTGTACATGGAAGAGACCAGCCCAAAAACGAACTGCACCTGCTACTTGGATGAGCTGCAAGTTTTAAAGTGAGTTTAATCAGTGTTCCTGAAGACATTTCATATTACGCTTATAACACAAATACCCAGAAAGGTGACTTTCAGTGAAACTTCACCAACAATTGGAATAATACAATATCACTTATCTTGTCTTATCCCAGTCAAAAAACTATTCAACATTGTACAATTGTAGTTTATTGTATTGTGTTAATTATTGTTGTTTTCTAGTGGCACTAGATAATAAATGCAATCACATATGTACGGTTTTAAATGTTTTCTACAATGGTAAGATCTGGAATAGTTTTTTGACATTTTTTAAAAAACACTTCTACAAATAGATTTGCTAATATGTGTTAGATATCAACCACATTTTTCATGTTGGTGTCATTTAAGGCATGACATCTATGTTGAGAAGTTTTCCAGGAGAACGCTGAACAGACTGTGTTTTGACCCACGACATCCTGATGACCGGAATGAGCCCACCATCACTGCTGGCTGGTCTTCACAAGGACATTTTGAGCGTGGAGCCATTCTTGACCTATTGCAGGTTGTAGTAGTAAACATTAAAAACCAATAACGCTTATCTGTATGTTTCTTTAATTCCTTTATTTTGTCTAGATTTTAAAACTCCTTGTTTTTTTCCTTTTAAGATATGCTCAAAGCCCTGGCTGTGGTTTCTCGATCCAGACTCTCCGGCAGATGAAGTAGCTGACGACCGCGACCCCTGTTCAATCTCCACGCCATCAGAGAGACCTGCCAGAAGTTCAAAACATCTTTAAATGTCTCACAAGCACACACATTATTTATATAAGTCACAAACAGAAACAACACATACCAGAAGATCAGAACAAGTGCTCAATACAAAAACAACTGGACTTTATTTGTTGCAGAAAACGTTTCACCCTTTCTGCAACAAATAAAGTCCAGTTGTTTTTGCATTGAGCGCTTGTTCTGATTTTATCATGTCCTGGACGACTGAGAATCTTCACCAGCACACTAAAACAGCATTTGTATATTAACAGATTAAAAAATTTAACTAAACAAAAGTTCCACTTCACTAAAAGTCAAATTAGAGCACAGTTTCTTTATTTTTAAAGGTTGGTGTGTTCATTTCTAAATTTAATGTACTACAATCAATGTGTTTTGGGATGTGTGGACTATCTCATTAATCAATTACTGTAATAAACATGGATTTGAATACAGTATATAAATTTGGTAAAATTGGGGAGGGAATGACTGAGCCAGCTGAGGAGTGCTGTGAGTTTTCATTGGATTAGCGTGATGTCCTTCAAAAACTTCAACAAATGTGATGTCACGGTCGACATAATTTATTTAAAATACATATATTTGGATCATGACAGGCCTGACAGGTCCATAAATGCGTGTCGGCCCAGCGGGCAAGCGAATCTTTGTGCACCGCCGGGCCAGTTAGACGCTGCTGTAAACACCTGTACTTACAAAGATATTTTTACTTTATTGCACTTACTGCTAAAAAAGGTCACAACACTCCTACGGTGGCCCTGAGGTGCAAAACACATTAACAAATAAGGCTAAACACTTATTTGTTAATGTGTTTTGCACCTCAGGGCCACCGTACACCGATGCTCCCAGCAAAACTGTGCACAGTGTTTGATGCTATTTTATTCACCTGTTATTTCTTCAGGGGGGTTGAACAGACTAGCTTCCCTTTTTCAACCTCTGACTTGACATCAAACCCTTTGTCAGCAAGGAGTTGTTGGCCAGTTGCTGCTGTAAAACAAAAAGTATTAATTCATATTTGACAATAAACAAAACAGTCTTGTGTATAGTTAAACTGTATGCTTATACACATTGATGACAGGATTGCTTTTTTTTTCTGTGACAGCATTTCACAGATGCTCCCAGCAAAACTGTGCGAATGACTTACAGAAACAGAGAAATGGCTGAAATGTTTTTAAAGTCAGACCTCAAATAATGTTAATAAAACATGTTTGTCTTGTGGAAACTACTACTGTATATTTTTTCAACGCAGAAAGAGTTCAAATGATGACAGCTAACAGTGCAGTGGTCTGTTCATTCTTATACAGCTGCATGTTTTATGCTATTTTATTCACCTGTTATTTCTTCAGGGGGGTTGAACAGACTAACTTCTCTTTTTCCACCTCTGACTTGACATCAAACCCTTTGTCAGCAAGGAGTTGGTGGACAGTTGCTGCTGTAAAACAAAAAGTATTAATTCATATTTGACAATAAACAAAACAGTCTTGTGTATAGTTACTGTAAACTGTATGCTTTTACACATTGATGACAGGATTGCTTTTTTTTTCTGTGACAGCATTTCACCGATGCTCCCAGCAAAACTGTGCGAATGACTTACAGAAACAGAGAAATGGCTGAAATGTTTTTAAAGTCAGACCTCAAATAATGTTAATAAAACATGTTTGTCTTGTGGAAACTACTACTGTATATTTTTTCAACGCAGAAAGAGTTCAAATGATGACAGCTAACAGTGCAGTGGTCTGTTCATTCTTATACAGCTGCATGTTTTATGCTATTTTATTCACCTGTTATTTCTTCAGGGGGGTTGAAGGAAGAATCTCTTTGCATGTCGCAGGTTGAAACAGGTTGAAACTTCAACACAGGCAGTGGACTGAGGAACAGCGAGGTCTCGTAGTAGACCTAGCTAGCTGCTAGCTTAGCAACTGTCCAGTAGCATTCTGCTGCGGGAGGTTGTTCTGTTTTGTCTGTTTCCCATATCCAAGATGTAATGTAGGAACGTAATCCACGGAGCTTGGATCACCACCATCCACGGATCACCACCGTACGGAGCTAGGATCACCACCGCGACCAGAGTAGTATTATTACCCCAGACTTCCGGAAAATTCTGGAAAAATACGAGTGCGCATGCGCGATGACGTCAACTGGTAAAAGGTCTATTTGGTCTATTTCATTTACGTCATATCTGAGCGAACTCGTCCTAGAGCTTTCGAGATCCAGGCGTCAAACTCGGTCAGCACTATCTTGAGGCATTGAAGGTCAAAAGTTATCAAAAGAATTTTTCTATGTCAAAGCATGTGGGCGTGGCCAAGCCTCAAATCTGGCCATTCTCCATGAAACATCAAGCTAAAATAACTTCCTAATATAAGCTCCCAGCTTCACCAAACTCACTGACATCGATCCTTGTTCACCCCCCTGCAGGATTCCATTGTAATACTTGGTGGGCGTGGCCTAATTCCTCAACAGCACCCTCTAGAATATTTAAAAAAACAGCCCCCAGCCATGCTTTATCCCAGAATAATGAAACTTGGTACACATGTGTAGCTCATCAGGAGCTACAAAAAAGTCTCTTGGAGCAATGGTCCAAAGCCAACAGGAAGTCGGCCATTTTAGGTCAAAGTCACAATTTGGTCTATTTCATTGACGTCATATCTGAGCGAACTCGTCCTAGAGCTTTCGAGATCCAGGCGTCAAACTCGGTCAGCACTACCTTGAGGCATTGAAGGTCAAAAGTTATCAAAATAATTTTTCTATGTCAAAGCATGTGGGCGTGGCCAAGCCTCAAATCTGGCCATTCTCCATGAAACATCAAGCTAAAATAACTTCCTAATATAAGCTCCCAGCTGCACCAAATTCACTAAGATCTATATTTATCCATCCCTCGACAGGACTGCAGTCCAATATGTAGTGGGCGTGGCCTGATTCTTCCAGAGCGCCCCCTAGAATTTAGTTTAAAAATCAGCCCCCAGCCATGCTTTATCCCAGAATTATGAAACGTGGTATACGTGTGTAAATTGTCAGGACCTACAAAAAAATCTCTTGGAACCCTGGTCCAAAACCAACAGGAAGTCGGCCATTTTGGATCAAAAGGTAGTTTTGGTCATAAATTTCACACCTTTCTGGTGGTTTAAAGCCACTCTATCTCTCACGCCCTTGACATAGTCAAGATGATCCTGTGCTAGAAGACAGATAATACATTGATCTGATGTGTTTTAAAACACTTGAAGGTTTTGTTGGAGGATGTGGGCGTGGTTGTGGCAGCATGGCGAATACAAGACCAGCAGGCGATGCTAGAGCTCTGGAGTTTGCATGTGATTTTGAATATTTGGCAAATGCGCACCATGATCGCGACTGGGCGGACTAGCTAGAGTTCCCATGCTCACCACAATAAGGACGGAGCGGCGCTAAGCTGCTTCGGGCCTCAACGCCGCTTGCGGCTTTAATTAGGCCCGAAGCAGCGAAGCGCTGCAAGGACCTATTGTAATTGTAGTGTTTATTATTATTTTTTTTTTTTTTATTCTTCCCCCAAAAGAAGTGGCTTTTTGGGGGCCTTAACATATATGAAAACTCACCAAATTTTGCGGACTCGTCAGGACTGGTGAAAAATTACGTATTTTGGGGGCGTGGCAAAAATCGCCACAGAAACGGCTCAAGAGCGCCCCCTAGAAATTTTCAAAATACCCTCCGCATTGACCTTAGTTTGACGTAGAATCATGAAATTTGGTACACTTGTCCAACTCACCAAGATGCACAGAAAACCCTCTGGCACCAATGTTGTACAATAAATGGTAAGGCGGCCATTTTGGAACGATGACCAAATTTTCACCCCTTTTTGGCCGTTTACAGCCTCCGCATTTGAACGAACTCCTCCTATGAATTTCGCTCGATTTGGTTCAAACTTGGCCAGTTTCTTCATAAGGCACGGGGGAACAAACGATATCAAAATTGTGCGTTTTCATGAATGCTGAAGGGGCGGGGCCAGACGTCAAAGTTGGACATCTCGCCATGAAAAACGAAACGCTTACAGCTCTTACACGAAAAAAGTCTAATACATCAAACCTTCAGTTATTGACCCACATCCGGTCCCCCGCAAAACTGTATGGTCAAATCATGACATCACTTAAGCCACGCCCCCTGACAACAGGAAGTGTAAAGTTTTACGTTGAACGGTCCATATCGGACCCCTGTTACCTAATCAGCGTGGCATTGTGTCCAGTGACCGAAGACATGTTGGTGTAACAAGCATTCCAATACTGTTCGTTTTTGGTGGAGCATGTGGGCGTGGCGACGTGGCGAAGTAAGACATAACGCCATCACCATACGTTTGGTTCTAAAATCCACAGATTTGATCCGAGGAGTACCAAAATCAGTATGATCGATCATTGCCCACCCCTTGAACAGGTGTTTATGCTAATTAGCAAATCGCTACAGAAACGGCTCAAGAGCGCCCCCTAGAAATATTCAAAATACCCTCTGCATTGACCTTAGTTTGACGTAGAATCATGAAATTTGGTACACTTGTCCAACTCACCAAGATGCACAGAAAACCCTCTGGCACCAATGTTGTACGATAAATGGTAAGGCGGCCATTTTGGAACGATGACCAAATTTTCACCCCTTTTTGGCCGTTTACAGCCTCTGCATTTCAACGAACTCCTCCTAGGGATTTCGCTCGATTTGATTCAAACTTGGCCAGTTTCTTTATAAGGCACGGGGGAACAAATATTATCAAAACTGTGCGTTTTCATGCATGATGAAGGGGCGGGGCCAGACCTCAAAGTTGGACATCTCGCCATGAAAAACGAAACGCTTACAGCTCTTACACGAAAACTGTCTAATACATCAAACCTTCAGTGATTGACCCACATCCGGTCCCCTGCAAAACTGTATGGTCAAATCATGACATCACTTAAGCCACGCCCCCTGACAACAGGAAGTGTAAAGTTTTACGTTGAACGGTCCATATCGGATCCCTGTTACCTAATCAGCGTGACATTGTATCCAGTCACCGAAGACATGTTGGTGTAACAAGCTTTCCAGCACTGTTCGTTTTGGGTGGAGCAAGTGGGCGTGGTGACGTGGCGAAGTAAGACGTAACGCCGTCACCATACGTTTGGTTCTAAACTCCACAGATTTGATCTGAGGAGTACCAAAATCATTATGATCGATCATTACCCACCCCTTGAACAGGTGTTTATGCTAATTAGCAAATAGCCTCCATAGCGCCCCCTAGATTATTCAAACTGTTGTATCTCAGTGATACATCATCCGATCTGAACCAGATTTATTGTGCATCATCAGTGAGCCCTTGTGGACACATTGATATGGTGGGCTAACATTTGACTCAAGTGCGCCCCCTAGATTATTTATATAGTTATATCTCAGTGATACATCATCCGATCTGAACCAGATTTATTGTGCATCATCAGTGAGCCCTTGTGGACACATTGATATGGTGGGCTAACATATGACTCCAGAGCGCCCCCTAGATTATTCAAACTGTTATATCTCAGTGATACATCATCCGATCTGAACCAGATTTATTGTGCATCATCAGTGAGCCCTTGTGGACACATTGATATGGTGGGCTAACATTTGACTCAAGTGCGCCCCCTACATTACTTCTATAGTTATATCTCAGTGATACATCATCCGATCTGAACCAGATTTATTGTGAATCATCAGTGAACACTTCGACACACATTGATAATGTTATGTAAATTTTTACTCCATAGCGCCCCCTATATTATTACTACAGTTATATCTTAGTGATACATTATCCGATCTGCACAAGATTTATTATGCTTTATCAGTGAACACTTCGACACACATTGATAATGTTATGTAAATTTTTACTCCATAGCGCCCCCTATATTATTACTACAGTTATATCTTAGTGATACATTATCCGATCTGCACGAGATTTATTATGATTCATCAGTGAACACTTCTACACACATTGATAATGGTATGTAAATTTTTACTCCATAGCGCCCCCTGTATTATTACTACAGTTATATCTTAGTGATACATTATCCGATCTGCATGAGATTTATTGTGATTCATCAGTGAACACTTCTACACACATTGATAATGGTATGTAAATTTTTACTCCATAGCGCCCCCTGTATTATTACTACTGTTATATCTTAGTGATACATTATCCGATCTGCACGAGATTTATTGTGCTTTATCAGTGAACACTTCTACACACATTGATAATGGTATGTAAATTTTTACTCCATAGCGCCCCCTATATTATTCAAACTGTTATATCTCAGTGAGACATCATCCGATCTGAACCAGATTTATTGTGTATCATCAGTGAGACCTTGTGGACACATTGATATTGTGGTTTAACATGTGACTCCAGAGCGCCCCCTAGATTATTCAAACTGTTATATCTCAGTGAGACATCATCCGATCTGAACCAGATTTATTGTGCGTGTGCACCCCTGGTGCGGAGTAGACACGAGAGACTTCGAAATGGCGACCGAGCGGACGAGCTGGAGCTCGCGCGGTCGCCTCAATAAGGTCCGAGCGGCGCTAAGCTGCGAGGGCCTCAATGCTGCTTGCAGCTTTAATTATTATTATTATTATTTTTCCGTCACTTCGCGCGGCCGTTTGGAGCCTTTAACATATTCAAAAACTCACCAAACTTCACCCAAAATTGTCCCCCAACGAAAATTTTATGAATCTGGTGTAATCGCAAGTGGGCGTGGCCTAACTGCTCAACAGCGCCCCCTAACGTGAGTTGGGGAAAACCGTAAGTCGTAGAGATCTGAAACTCGGTACATATGTAGATCTCCCCAATTCAAGAAAAAAAGTACATTGGAGGTACCCTCTAAAATGCACAGGTAGGCGGCCATTTTGGGTCAAAGGTCAAATTTTGGTCATTTTTCAGTTTTACTCATGTCGAACTTTGACGAACTCCTTCTCAGGCGTTCGACCTATCGGCTTCAAACTTGGTCAGAATGCAGTTAAGGCATGGGCCTTTAAAAGTTATCAAAAAAATTGACTTTTCGTATATGTTCAGGGGGCGTGGTGGAGCGGTGAACTTGGCGTACTCGCCGAAACAAACGAAACGCTATAACTTTGACATTTAAAGGTCTATTGACACCATGCTTTATCCTAGAATAATGAAACTTGGTACACATATGTATCTCATCAGGAGCTACAAAAAAGTCTCTTGGAGCAATGGTCCAAAGCCAACAGGAAGTCGGCCATTTTAGGTCAAAGTCACAATTTGGTCTATTTCATTTACGTCATATCTGAGCGAACTCGTCCTAGAGCTTTCGAGATCCAGGCGTCAAACTCGGTCAGCACTATCTTGAGGCATTGAAGGTCAAAAGTTATCAAAAGAATTTTTCTAAGTCAAAGCATGTGGGCGTGGCCTTAGGTCAAAGTCAAATTTGGTCTATTTCATTTACGTCATATCTGAGCGAACTCGTCCTAGAGCTTTCGAGATCCAGGGGTCAAACTCAGTCAGCACTATCTTGAGGCATTGAAGGTCAAAAGTTATCAAAAGAATTTTTCTATGTCAAAGCATGTGGGCGTGGCCAAGCCTCAAATCTGGCCATTTTCCATGAAACATCAATTACGTCATATCTGAGCGAACTCGTCCTAGAGCTTTCGAGATCCAGGCGTCAAACTCGGTCAGCACTATCTTGAGGCATTGAAGGTCAAAAGTTATCAAAAGAATTTTTCTATGTCAAAGCATGTGGGCGTGGCCAAGCCTCAAATCTGGCCATTCTCCATGAAACATCAAGCTAAAATAACTTCCTAATAGAAGCTCCCAGCTACACCAAATTCACTAAGATCTATATTTATCCATCCCTCGACAGGACTGTAGTCCAATATGTAGTGGGCGTGGCCTGATTCTTCCAGAGCGCCCCCTAGAATTTAGTTTAAAAATCAGCCCCCAGCCATGCTTTATCCCAGAATTATGAAACGTGGTATACATGTGTAAATTATCAGGACCTACAAAAAAGTCTCTTGGAACCCTGGTCCAAAACAAAAACAAAGTCGGCCATTTTGGGTCAAAGGTCATTTTCCGATGTTTTTGAATTGCGTATTTAAACAAACTCCTCTTAGGGATTTTGAAGGATTGCCTTTAAACTTGGTTAACATTCCCTTAACACATTGGACAGTAAAAGTTATCAAAAGTTTGCGTTTTCGTTTATGCTAAAGGGGCGTGGCCAGGCCTCAAACTTGCGCTTCATGCGTCCCCTACATTATTTCTATAGTCCCATCTCAGTGATACATCATCCGATCTGAACCAGATTTATTGTGCATAATCAGTGAGACCTTGTGGACACATTGATATTGTTGTTTAACATATGACTCCAGAGCGCCCCCTAGATTATTCAAACTGTTATATCTCAGTGATACATCATCCGATCTGAACCAGATTTATTGTGCATCATCAGTGAGCCCTTGTGGACACATTGATATGGTGGGCTAACATTTGACTCAAGTGCGCCCCCTACATTATTTCTATAGTTATATCTCAGTGAGACATCATCCGATCTGAACCAAATTTATTGTGAATAATCAGTGAGCCCTTGTGGACACATTGTAATGTGGTTTAACATATAACTCCATAGCGCCCCCTAGATTATTCAAACTGTTATATCTCAGTGAGACATCATCCGATCTGAACCAGATTTATCGTGTATCATCAGTGAGACCTTGTGGACACATTGATATTGTGGTTTAACATGTGACTCCAGAGCGCACCCTAGATTATTCAAACTGTTATATCTCAGTGAGACATCATCCGATCTGAACCAGATTTATTGTGCGTGTGCACCCCTGGTGCGGAGTAGACACGAGAGACTTCGAAATGGCGACCGAGCGGACGAGCTGGAGCTCGCGCGGTCGCCTCAATAAGGTCCGAGCGGCGCTAAGCTGCTTCGGGCCTCAACGCCGCTTGCGGCTTTAATTAGGCCCGAAGCAGCGAAGCTCTGCTGAAGGCCTATTGTAATCGCTCGATTTCTTCATTATTAGGCCCGAAGCAGCGAAGCGCTGCAAGGACCTATTGTAATTGTAGTGTTTATTATTATTATTTTTTATTATTATTTTTATTCTAGTCCCTCTTTAAGTGGCTTTTTGGGGGCTTTATCATATATGAAAACTCACCAAATTTGGCGGACTCGTCAGGACTGGTGAAAAATTACATATTTTGGGGGCGTGGCAAAAATCGCCACAGAAACGGCTCAAGAGCGCCCCCTAGAAAATTTCAAAATACCCTCCGCATTGACTTAGTTTGACGTAGAATCGTGAAATTTGGTACACTTGTCCAACTCACCAAGATGCACAGAAAACCCTCTGGCACCAACGTTGTACGATAAATGGTAAGGCGGCCATTTTGGAATGATGACCAAATTTTTACACCTTTTTGGCCGTTTACAGCCTCCGCAATTGAACGAACTCCTCCTAGGGATTTCGCTCGATTTGGTTCAAACTTGGCCAGTTTCTTCATAAGGCACGGGGGAACAAACAATATCAAAATTGTGCGTTTTCATGAATGCTGAAGGGGCGGGGCCAGACATCAAAGTTGGACATCTCGCCATGAAAAACGAAACGCTTACAGCTCTTACACGAAAAAAGTCTAATACATCAAACCTTCAGTGATTGACCCACATCCGGTCCCCCGCAAAACTGAATGGTCAAATCATGACATCACTTAAGCCACGCCCCCTGACAACAGGAAGTGTAAAGTTTTACGTTGAAAGGTCCATATCGGACCCCTGTTACCTAATCAGCGTGACATTGTGTCCAGTGACCAAAGACATGTTGGTGTAACAAGCTTTCCAGCACTGTTCGTTTTGGGTGGAGCAAGTGGGCGTGGCGACATGGCGAAGTAAGACGTAACGCCATCACCATACGTTTGGATCTAAAATCCACAGATTTGATCCGAGGAGTACCAAAATCAGTATGATCGATCATTGCCCACCCCTTGAACAGGTGTTTATGCTAATTAGCAAATCGCTACAGAAACGGCTCAAGAGCGCCCCCTAGAAATATTCAAAATACCCTCCGCATTGACCTTAGTTTGACGTAGAATCATGAAATTTGGTACACTTGTCCAACTCACCAAGATGCACAGAAAACTCTCTGGCACCAATGTTGTACGATAAATGGTAAGGCGGCCATTTTGGAACGATGACCAAATTTTCACCCCTTTTTGGCCGTTTACAGCCTCTGCATTTCAACGAACTCCTCCTAGGGATTTCGCTCGATTTGATTCAAACTTGGCCAGTTTCTTTATAAGGCACGGGGGAACAAATGTTATCAAAACTGTGCGTTTTCATGCATGCTGAAGGGGCGGGGCCAGACCTCAAAGTTGGACATCTCGCCATGAAAAACGAAACGCTTACAGCTCTTACACGAAAACTGTCTAATACATCAAACCTTCAGTGATTGACCCACATCCGGTCCCCTGCAAAACTGTATGGTCAAATCATGACATCACTTAAGCCACGCCCCCTGACAACAGGAAGTGTAAAGTTTTACGTTGAACGGTCCATAACGGATCCCTGTTACCTAATCAGCGTGACATTGTATCCAGTCACCGAAGACATGGTGGTGTAACAAGCTTTCCAGCACTGTTCGTTTTGGGTGGAGCAAGTGGGCGTGGTGACGTGGCGAAGTAAGACGTAACGCCGTCACCATACGTTTGGTTCTAAACTCCACAGATTTGATCTGAGGAGTACCAAAATCATTATGATCGATCATTACCCACCCCTTGAACAGGTGTTTATGCTAATTAGCAAATAGCCTCCATAGCGCCCCCTAGATTATTCAAACTGTTGTATCTCAGTGATACATCATCCGATCTGAACCAGATTTATTGTGCATCATCAGTGAGCCCTTGTGGACACATTGATATGGTGGGCTAACATTTGACTCAAGTGCGCCCCCTACATTATTTCTATAGTTATATCTCAGTGATACATCATCCGATCTGAACCAGATTTATTGTGCATCATCAGTGAGCCCTTGTGGACACATTGATATGGTGGGCTAACATTTGACTCAAGTGCGCCCCCTACATTATTTCTATAGTTATATCTCAGTGATACATCATCCGATCTGCACGAGATTTATTATGCTTTATCAGTGAACACTTCGACACACATTGATAATGTTATGTAATTTTTTACTCCATAGCGCCCCCTATATTATTACTACAGTTATATCTTAGTGATACATTATCCAATCTGCACGAGATTTATTATGATTCATCAGTGAACGCTTCTACACACATTCATAATGGTATGTAAATTTTTACTCCATAGCGCCCCCTGTATTATTACTACAGTTATATCTTAGTGATACATTATCCGATCTGCACGAGATTTATTGTGCTTTATCAGTGAACACTTCGACACACATTGATAATGGTATGTAAATTTTTACTCCATAGCGCCCCCTATATTATTACTACAGTTATATCTTAGTGATACATTATCCGATCTGCACGAGATTTAATGTGATTCATTAGTGAACACTTCTATACACATTGATAATGGTATGTAAATTTTTACTCCATAGCGCCCCCTATATTATTACTACAGTTATATCTTAGTGATACATTATCCGATCTGCACGAGATTTATTATGATTCATCAGTGAACACTTCTACACACATTCATAATGGTATGTAAATTTTTACTCCATAGCGCCCCCTATATTATTACTACAGTTATATCTTAGTGATACATTATCCGATCTGCACGAGATTTAATGTGATTCATCAGTGAACACTTCTATACACATTGATAATGTTATGTAATTTTTTACTCCATAGCGCCCCCTATATTATTACTACAGTTATATCTTAGTGATACATTATCCGATCTGCACGAGATTTATTATGATTCATCAGTGAACACTTCTACACACATTCATAATGATATGTAAATTTTTACTCCATAGCGCCCCCTGTATTATTACTACAGTTATATCTTAGTGATACATTATCCGATCTGCACGAGATTTATTGTGCTTTATCAGTGAACACTTCGACACACATTGATAATGGTATGTAAATTTTTACTCCATAGCGCCCCCTATATTATT
>JBBPBX010088716.1:0-14440 GCA_038048925.1 Garcialebias charrua
TTGGTATTTTTGGCTTTTCCGTCCATGTTTTTCAATAATAAAACTAACAAAGACAAAAGTTTCTGAATCGCTCTTAGTCTGGTCCCTCACTTTGTCCGCACCAACAGGACTTCTGGGATCACTGGGACACGCAAACACCTCCACCACGATAAGGTGGCGATTCACCGGGGTGAGGAGAAGGGGTGGGGGAAGGGGTGGGGGGGATGTCTGTGTCTATGTCTGTCTGTGTCTGTGTCTGTCTGAGTCTGTGTCTATGTCTGTGTCTATGTCTATGTGATGACCAGTGAATAAATTGGTCTAAACTGTGGTAAATGGACTGTACTTGTATAGAGCTTAACCATAGTTTCCGGTGAAAAACCTACACGGCACGACGGTAACAGAGTCGGCTGTCATCACCGTGCTGCAGTTAAAAAAAAAAAAAAGATAATCCAAAACAAATTTAAAGTCACTGGTCGGTGTTGTAAAAGTCTGTGTTTGTGTGTGTGTGTGAGGTCTGTGTGTCTGAGTCTGAGTCCGTGAAGGGAAGAGCATTCAGTTGGAAGCGTTTTTATTTTTCTTCCAACTGTCAGGCTTTCGGAGACCAAAGAAATGTCGTGTTTTCTTCCAGAAAGATTTCTTTGTCTCTCTGGGCTGAACCTCGGTCATCTCGGGCAGGGATGTGGTCTGGACCGAAGCCTGAATCTCTTGGTTGAGCTGGCTTAAAAACGTTTTCGACACGACTTGAAGCGCCTCAACATCCAAGCCATTGCTGACTTTGAGTTGGTCGTAGGATGTTGACATTTGTTCCAGCTCTTGTTTGTGCTTCAACTCTGCGTCCTCTGCGACCTGACACAGAGCCTGGATCTCCACCTCCATGGTCAGTTTCAGAAGATCCTGCTGGCGCTCAGTTTCTGTGACCTGATTCTGTAATGTCACAGCCTGCTGATGAAGTGAGGCAAATTCCAGCTGGTATTTGCTGCTCAGATCATCAGTTACCAGTTTAGCTTCATCCAGCAGCCGCTGGAGAGCCTCAGTTTTCTCTTTCTCCAGCCGGAGTTCCAAAGAAAACTTCTCTTGGCTCACGACGTGAGCCACTTTGAGCTGGTCATAGGACGTTGACATTAGCTCAAGATCTTGTTTCAGTTTCCGCTCTGCATCTTCTGAAATTGTACGCAGAGCCTGGATCTCCTTCTCCATGGATATTTTCAGAAGATCCAGCTGAAACTTGTTTTCCGTGGCCTGATCTTGTAAAGCCACAACCTGCTGATGAAGTGAGGCGACTTCCACTTGGTGTCTGCTGCTCTGTTCATCAGTCAGGCGTTTGGCTTCATCCAGCAGCCGCTGGAGAGCCTCCGTTTTGTCTTTCTCCAGCCGGAGTTCAGACAAAAACTTTTGTTGGCTGGTCACGTGAGCCACTTTGAGTTCCTCATAATCCTGCTGAAGGAGCTTCTTCTTCTTCTGCTTGATAGAACTCTGTACCTGGGAGCCAATCTTGGCACAACTTAGAGTTTCTGCATCAGTATACTTCTGCAGTCTCTCGTATTGTTGCCGAACCTCCTTTTCTTTTTTAATAAAGACCTCTTTGAGGTTTTTCTGCTTGTCCAACTGGGCCTTGGTGTCCTGAAGCTCTTCCCACAGTTGGTTTGCACGATGGTTCGCGTTGAACGACCGTCCCCTTTCTTCATTGAGAAGGGCGTTCAGCCTGTCGATCTCGTGATAGACCGACGGTTGCTCCATCCGGGCTCCCTGGTTCCTGCCTCGTCTAGGATTGGGTTGTCTCTGATAAGACATTTTCCAAAATCCACTGTCAAAAACTTTTGCTACACTAAAACGATCCTTCGCTGTGAAGAGGTTTGAGTGAAATGAGCTGAAGAGAAGCGTTCTGGTTTATAAACAATGATGCCATGATGTCACATGATGACATCATGGCATCATCATGTGACGTGATGCATCCTTTGATCCAAGCTGTCTTTGTGACATCATCATGATGTCACAAAGACAGCTTGGATCATTGTTCCTTTGATGACTTTCCTTTGAAGATTCCACCGGTGATCTGTTGTTTGTTTGTTTATTTTTAAAATTACAATCTGTTCTTTGGTTGTTTATTTTTTAATTTACAATATGTTCTTTGATTGTTTATTTTTTAATTACAATCTGTTCTTTGTTTATTTATTTTTAAAATTACAATCTGTCTTTTACTAAAATACTAGCCTGGTTTTCGTACTAGGGTCTGGGACTTCTCCCATAGACAAGGATTTCTCCGGTCGATTTTTGACCGGACCAATCAGAGAACTATCTATCTATCTATCTATCTATCTATCTATCTATCTATCTATCTATCTATCTATCTATCTATCTATCTATCTATCTATCTATCTATCTATCTATCTATCTATCTATCTATCTATCTATCTATCTATCTATCTATCTATCTATCTATCTATCTATCTATCTATCTATCATCTATCTATCTATCTATCTATCTATCTATCTATCTATCTATCTATCTATCTATCTATCTATCTATCTATCTATCTATCTATCTATCTATCTATCTATCTATCTATCTATCTATCTATCTATCTATCTATCTATCTATCTATCTATCTATCTATCTATCTATCTATCTATCTATCTATCTATCTATCTATCTATCTATCTATCTATCTATCTATCTATCTATCTATCTATCTATCTATCTATCTATCTATCTATCTATCTATCTATCTATCTATCTATCTATCTATCTATCTATCTATCTATCTATCTATCTATCTATCTATCTATCTATCTATCTATCTATCTATCTATCTATCTATCTATCTATCTATCTATCTATCTATCTATCTATCTATCTATCTATCTATCTATCTATCTATCTATCTATCTATCTATCTATCTATCTATCTATCTATCTATCTATCTATCTATCTATCTATCTATCTATCTATCTATCTATCTATCTATCTATCTATCTATCTATCTATCTATCTATCTATCTATCTATCTATCTATCTATCTATCTATCTATCTATCTATCTATCTATCTATCTATCTATCTATCTATCTATCTATCTATCTATCTATCTATCTATCTATCTATCTATCTATCTATCTATCTATCTATCTATCTATCTATCTATCTATCTATCTATCTATCTATCTATCTATCTATCTATCTATCTATCTATCTATCTATCTATCTATCTATCTATCTATCTATCTATCTATCTATCTATCTATCTATCTATCTATCTATCTATCTATCTATCTATCTATCTATCTATCTATCTATCTATCTATCTATCTATCTATCTATCTATCTATCTATCTATCTATCTATCTATCTATCTATCTATCTATCTATCTATCTATCTATCTATCTATCTATCTATCTATCTATCTATCTATCTATCTATCTATCTATCTATCTATCTATCTATCTATCTATCTATCTATCTATCTATCTATCTATCTATCTATCTATCTATCTATCTATCTATCTATCTATCTATCTATCTATCTATCTATCTATCTATCTATCTATCTATCTATCTATCTATCTATCTATCTATCTATCTATCTATCTATCTATCTATCTATCTATCTATCTATCTATCTTTTATATTATGAATGTCACTGGTGGTGTTTTACCATTTCTTAACACTGTATTGATCTGGAGAATAAAAACAAAGCCTCTTGCAAGTAGAAATGCAGAAATGTTTTAATCTCACTTATTTTCCTTTCTATAATTTATATATATTATTTATTTTTATATATTTGTGTTTGTTCTTTGTTGTTTTAGTGAGTCAAATAGGTTCTTCTCATTGTGAGCATTTCATTGTACTGTTGACCTTGTTTTAATCTGCATTTGATAACACCATAAAAACTTGAAACGTTATTTTTTTGTTGTTGAGAAAATAGCCCCCCCTGATGGACATATGAGGAGCCGCCACTGCTGATATGTGGAGACGTTTCAATAGACACACATGCATCATGGATCGGAAATCTGCAGTTTGGATTGAAAAAATCTGATGCGTAAATGATGCTGGTATTGGAGGCCAATACAGATATCGGCACGGACCCATCCCTACTTCGTACCCAACCCTGGGCTGCAATGGGCAACCCCATAATTATGGCACTAGGGCAATGACCTCCCACATGCTAACATACATGGGCTTTGACTGCGATGGCTGGGAATCGAACCCAGGTCAACTGCTTGGAAGGCAGCTATGCTCACCACTGCACCACCATCGCTAAAAAAGCTGTGGCCATATATGTATATATATATATATATATATATATATATATATATATATATATATATATATATATATATATATATATATATATATATATATATATAAATATATGTATATATCATGTACACTCTCTCTCTGCACCCTAGAAACCCAAACAATCAGGCCAGGTTTTTTTATACCTCTTTTTGCTTCCTTTCACCTGATCCCATTGCAAATAGATTGTGTGCTGGAATACTTGTTTAAAAAAATAATGCTGGGAAAATATTAAACATTGAAATTGTGATTAATCACAATATTTTTTGATTAACCATGATTAATTGCATTACTATGGACAAAATTAAATTGGGACTCAAAGATGTTTAGAGCATTTTTAAGGTACTGTTTTATATAAAACAGGTTCAATGCATTTAAAAAAAATGAAAATTTTAACAGCAGTGTTCCTCCTAGCTTGTTATGTTTATGCCATCATGTTTAGCAACTTTTAATAAAACCAGGATGAGTTACAACATTTAATTTCCCTTTGGGATTAATAAGGTGTTTTTGAACTGAACCGAAACATTCCTGCTATGAGTTTTGGTATTTTTGGCTTTTCCGTCCATGTTTTTCAATAATAAAACTAACAAAGACAAAAGTTTCTGAATCGCTCTTAGTCTGGTCCCTCACTTTGTCCGCACCAACAGGACTTCTGGGATCACTGGGACACGCAAACACCTCCACCACGATAAGGTGGCGATTCACCGGGGTGAGGAGAAGGGGTGGGGGAAGGGGTGGGGGGGATGTCTGTGTCTATGTCTGTCTGTGTCTGTGTCTGTCTGAGTCTGTGTCTATGTCTGTGTCTATGTCTATGTGATGACCAGTGAATAAATTGGTCTAAACTGTGGTAAATGGACTGTACTTGTATAGAGCTTAACCATAGTTTCCGGTGAAAAACCTACACGGCACGACGGTAACAGAGTCGGCTGTCATCACCGTGCTGCAGTTAAAAAAAGAAAAAGAAAAGATAATCCAAAACAAATTTAAAGTCACTGGTCGGTGTTGTAAAAGTCTGTGTTTGTGTTTGTGTGTGTGTGTGTGTGAGGTCTGTGTGTCTGAGTCTGAGTCCGTGAAGGGAAGAGCATTCAGTTGGAAGCGTTTTTATTTTTCTTCCAACTGTCAGGCTTTCGGAGACCAAAGAAATGTCGTGTTTTCTTCCAGAAAGATTTCTTTGTCTCTCTGGGCTGAACCTCGGTCATCTCGGGCAGGGATGTGGTCTGGACCGAAGCCTGAATCTCTTTGTTGAGCTGGCTTAAAAACGTTTTCGACACGACTTGAAGCGCCTCAACATCCAAGCCATTGCTGACTTTGAGTTGGTCGTAGGATGTTGACATTTGTTCCAGCTCTTGTTTGTGCTTCAACTCTGCGTCCTCTGCGACCTGACACAGAGCCTGGATCTCCACCTCCATGGTCAGTTTCAGAAGATCCTGCTGGCGCTCAGTTTCTGTGACCTGATTCTGTAATGTCACAGCCTGCTGATGAAGTGAGGCAAATTCCAGCTGGTATTTGCTGCTCAGATCATCAGTTACCAGTTTAGCTTCATCCAGCAGCCGCTGGAGAGCCTCAGTTTTCTCTTTCTCCAGCCGGAGTTCCAAAGAAAACTTCTCTTGGCTCACGACGTGAGCCACTTTGAGCTGGTCATAGGACGTTGACATTAGCTCAAGATCTTGTTTCAGTTTCCGCTCTGCATCTTCTGAAATTGTACGCAGAGCCTGGATCTCCTTCTCCATGGATATTTTCAGAAGATCCAGCTGAAACTTGTTTTCCGTGGCCTGATCTTGTAAAGCCACAACCTGCTGATGAAGTGAGGCGACTTCCACTTGGTGTCTGCTGCTCTGTTCATCAGTCAGGCGTTTGGCTTCATCCAGCAGCCGCTGGAGAGCCTCCGTTTTGTCTTTCTCCAGCCGGAGTTCAGACAAAAACTTTTGTTGGCTGGTCACGTGAGCCACTTTGAGTTCCTCATAATCCTGCTGAAGGAGCTTCTTCTTCTTCTGCTTGATAGAACTCTGTACCTGGGAGCCAATCTTGGCACAACTTAGAGTTTCTGCATCAGTATACTTCTGCAGTCTCTCGTATTGTTGCCGAACCTCCTTTTCTTTTTTAATAAAGACCTCTTTGAGGTTTTTCTGCTTGTCCAACTGGGCCTTGGTGTCCTGAAGCTCTTCCCACAGTTGGTTTGCACGATGGTTCGCGTTGAACGACCGTCCCCTTTCTTCATTGAGAAGGGCGTTCAGCCTGTCGATCTCGTGATAGACCGACGGTTGCTCCATCCGGGCTCCCTGGTTCCTGCCTCGTCTAGGATTGGGTTGTCTCTGATAAGACATTTTCCAAAATCCACTGTCAAAAACTTTTGCTACACTAAAACGATCCTTCGCTGTGAAGAGGTTTGAGTGAAATGAGCTGAAGAGAAGCGTTCTGGTTTATAAACAATGATGCCATGATGTCACATGATGACATCATGGCATCATCATGTGACGTGATGCATCCTTTGATCCAAGCTGTCTTTGTGACATCATCATGATGTCACAAAGACAGCTTGGATCATTGTTCCTTTGATGACTTTCCTTTGAAGATTCCACCGGTGATCTGTTGTTTGTTTGTTTATTTTTAAAATTACAATCTGTTCTTTGGTTGTTTATTTTTTAATTTACAATATGTTCTTTGATTGTTTATTTTTTAATTACAATCTGTTCTTTGTTTATTTATTTTTAAAATTACAATCTGTCTTTTACTAAAATACTAGCCTGGTTTTCGTACTAGGGTCTGGGACTTCTCCCATAGACAAGGATTTCTCCGGTCGATTTTTGACCGGACCAATCAGAGAACTATCTATCTATCTATCTATCTATCTATCTATCTATCTATCTATCTATCTATCTATCTATCTATCTATCTATCTATCTATCTATCTATCTATCTATCTATCTATCTATCTATCTATCTATCTATCTATCTATCTATCTATCTATCTATCTATCTATCTATCTATCTATCTATCTATCTATCTATCTATCTATCTATCTATCTATCTATCTATCTATCTATCTATCTATCTATCTATCTATCTATCTATCTATCTATCTATCTATCTATCTATCTATCTATCTATCTATCTATCTATCTATCTATCTATCTATCTATCTATCTATCTATCTATCTATCTATCTATCTATCTATCTATCTATCTATCTATCTATCTATCTATCTATCTATCTATCTATCTATCTATCTATCTATCTATCATCTATCTATCTATCTATCTATCTATCTATCTATCTATCTATCTATCTATCTATCTATCTATCTATCTATCTATCTATCTATCTATCTATCTATCTATCTATCTATCTATCTATCTATCTATCTATCTATCTATCTATCTATCTATCTATCTATCTATCTATCTATCTATCTATCTATCTATCTATCTATCTATCTATCTATCTATCTATCTATCTATCTATCTATCTATCTATCTATCTATCTATCTATCTATCTATCTATCTATCTATCTATCTATCTATCTATCTATCTATCTATCTATCTATCTATCTATCTATCTATCTATCTATCTATCTATCTATCTATCTATCTATCTATCTATCTATCTATCTATCTATCTATCTATCTATCTATCTATCTATCTATCTATCTATCTATCTATCTATCTATCTATCTATCTATCTATCTATCTATCTATCTATCTTATATTATGAATGTCACTGGTGGTGTTTTACCATTTCTTAACACTGTATTGATCTGGAGAATAAAAACAAAGCCTCTTGCAAGTAGAAATGCAGAAATGTTTTAATCTCACTTATTTTCCTTTCTATAATTTATATATATTATTTATTTTTATATATTTTTGTTTGTTCTTTGTTGTTTTAGTGAGTCAAATAGGTTCTTCTCATTGTGAGCATTTCATTGTACTGTTGACCTTGTTTTAATCTGCATTTGATAACACCATAAAAACTTGAAACGTTATTTTTTTGTTGTTGAGAAAATAGCCCCCCCTGATGGACATATGAGGAGCCGCCACTGCTGATATGTGGAGACGTTTCAATAGACACACATGCATCATGGATCGGAAATCTGCAGTTTGGATTGAAAAAATCTGATGCGTAAATGATGCTGGTATTGGAGGCCAATACAGATATCGGCACGGACCCATCCCTACTTCGTACCCAACCCTGGGCTGCAATGGGCAACCCCATAATTATGGCACTGGGGCAATGACCTCCCACGTGCTAACATACATGGACTTTGACTGCGATGGCTGGGAATCGAACCCAGGTCAACTGCTTGGAAGGCAGCTATGCTCACCACTGCACCACCATCGCTAAAAAAGCTGTGGCCATATATGTATATATATATATATATATATATATATATATATATATATATATATAAATATATGTATATATCATGTACACTCTCTCTCTGCACCCTAGAAACCCAAACAATCAGGCCAGGTTTTTTTATACCTCTTTTTGCTTCCTTTCACCTGATCCCATTGCAAATAGATTGTGTGCTGGAATACTTGTTTAAAAAAATAATGCTGGGAAAATATTAAACATTGAAATTGTGATTAATCACAATATTTTTTGATTAACCATGATTAATTGCATTACTATGGACAAAATTAAATTGGGACTCAAAGATGTTTAGAGCATTTTTAAGGTACTGTTTTATATAAAACAGGTTCAATGCATTTAAAAAAAATGAAAATTTTAACAGCAGTGTTCCTCCTAGCTTGTTATGTTTATGCCATCATGTTTAGCAACTTTTAATAAAACCAGGATGAGTTACAACATTTAATTTCCCTTTGGGATTAATAAGGTGTTTTTGAACTGAACCGAAACATTCCTGCTATGAGTTTTGGTATTTTTGGCTTTTCCGTCCATGTTTTTCAATAATAAAACTAACAAAGACAAAAGTTTCTGAATCGCTCTTAGTCTGGTCCCTCACTTTGTCCGCACCAACAGGACTTCTGGGATCACTGGGACACGCAAACACCTCCACCACGATAAGGTGGCGATTCACCGGGGTGAGGAGAAGGGGTGGGGGAAGGGGTGGGGGGGATGTCTGTGTCTATGTCTGTCTGTGTCTGTGTCTGTCTGAGTCTGTGTCTATGTCTGTGTCTATGTCTATGTGATGACCAGTGAATAAATTGGTCTAAACTGTGGTAAATGGACTGTACTTGTATAGAGCTTAACCATAGTTTCCGGTGAAAAACCTACACGGCACGACGGTAACAGAGTCGGCTGTCATCACCGTGCTGCAGTTAAAAAAAGAAAAAGAAAAGATAATCCAAAACAAATTTAAAGTCACTGGTCGGTGTTGTAAAAGTCTGTGTTTGTGTTTGTGTGTGTGTGTGTGTGAGGTCTGTGTGTCTGAGTCTGAGTCCGTGAAGGGAAGAGCATTCAGTTGGAAGCGTTTTTATTTTTCTTCCAACTGTCAGGCTTTCGGAGACCAAAGAAATGTCGTGTTTTCTTCCAGAAAGATTTCTTTGTCTCTCTGGGCTGAACCTCGGTCATCTCGGGCAGGGATGTGGTCTGGACCGAAGCCTGAATCTCTTTGTTGAGCTGGCTTAAAAACGTTTTCGACACGACTTGAAGCGCCTCAACATCCAAGCCATTGCTGACTTTGAGTTGGTCGTAGGATGTTGACATTTGTTCCAGCTCTTGTTTGTGCTTCAACTCTGCGTCCTCTGCGACCTGACACAGAGCCTGGATCTCCACCTCCATGGTCAGTTTCAGAAGATCCTGCTGGCGCTCAGTTTCTGTGACCTGATTCTGTAATGTCACAGCCTGCTGATGAAGTGAGGCAAATTCCAGCTGGTATTTGCTGCTCAGATCATCAGTTACCAGTTTAGCTTCATCCAGCAGCCGCTGGAGAGCCTCAGTTTTCTCTTTCTCCAGCCGGAGTTCCAAAGAAAACTTCTCTTGGCTCACGACGTGAGCCACTTTGAGCTGGTCATAGGACGTTGACATTAGCTCAAGATCTTGTTTCAGTTTCCGCTCTGCATCTTCTGAAATTGTACGCAGAGCCTGGATCTCCTTCTCCATGGATATTTTCAGAAGATCCAGCTGAAACTTGTTTTCCGTGGCCTGATCTTGTAAAGCCACAACCTGCTGATGAAGTGAGGCGACTTCCACTTGGTGTCTGCTGCTCTGTTCATCAGTCAGGCGTTTGGCTTCATCCAGCAGCCGCTGGAGAGCCTCCGTTTTGTCTTTCTCCAGCCGGAGTTCAGACAAAAACTTTTGTTGGCTGGTCACGTGAGCCACTTTGAGTTCCTCATAATCCTGCTGAAGGAGCTTCTTCTTCTTCTGCTTGATAGAACTCTGTACCTGGGAGCCAATCTTGGCACAACTTAGAGTTTCTGCATCAGTATACTTCTGCAGTCTCTCGTATTGTTGCCGAACCTCCTTTTCTTTTTTAATAAAGACCTCTTTGAGGTTTTTCTGCTTGTCCAACTGGGCCTTGGTGTCCTGAAGCTCTTCCCACAGTTGGTTTGCACGATGGTTCGCGTTGAACGACCGTCCCCTTTCTTCATTGAGAAGGGCGTTCAGCCTGTCGATCTCGTGATAGACCGACGGTTGCTCCATCCGGGCTCCCTGGTTCCTGCCTCGTCTAGGATTGGGTTGTCTCTGATAAGACATTTTCCAAAATCCACTGTCAAAAACTTTTGCTACACTAAAACAATCCTTCGCTGTGAAGAGGTTTGAGTGAAATGAGCTGAAGAGAAGCGTTCTGGTTTATAAACAATGATGCCATGATGTCACATGATGACATCATGGCATCATCATGTGACGTGATGCATCCTTTGATCCAAGCTGTCTTTGTGACATCATCATGATGTCACAAAGACAGCTTGGATCATTGTTCCTTTGATGACTTTCCTTTGAAGATTCCACCGGTGATCTGTTGTTTGTTTGTTTATTTTTAAAATTACAATCTGTTCTTTGGTTGTTTATTTTTTAATTTACAATATGTTCTTTGATTGTTTATTTTTTAATTACAATCTGTTCTTTGTTTATTTATTTTTAAAATTACAATCTGTCTTTTACTAAAATACTAGCCTGGTTTTCGTACTAGGGTCTGGGACTTCTCCCATAGACAAGGATTTCTCCGGTCGATTTTTGACCGGACCAATCAGAGAACTATCTATCTATCTATCTATCTATCTATCTATCTATCTATCTATCTATCTATCTATCTATCTATCTATCTATCTATCTATCTATCTATCTATCTATCTATCTATCTATCTATCTATCTATCTATCTATCTATCTATCTATCTATCTATCTATCTATCTATCTATCTATCTATCTATCTATCTATCTATCTATCTATCTATCTATCTATCTATCTATCTATCTATCTATCTATCTATCTATCTATCTATTTTATATTATGAATGTCACTGGTGGTGTTTTACCATTTCTTAACACTGTATTGATCTGGAGAATAAAAACAAAGCTTCTTGCAAGTAGAAATGCAGAAATGTTTTAATCTCACTTATTTTCCTTTCTATAATTTATATATATTATTTATTTTTATATATTTGTGTTTGTTCTTTGTTGTTTTAGTGAGTCAAATAGGTTCTTCTCATTGTGAGCATTTCATTGTACTGTTGACCTTGTTTTAATCTGCATTTGATAACACCATAAAAACTTGAAACGTTATTTTTTTGTTGTTGAGAAAATAGCCCCCCCTGATGGACATATGAGGAGCCGCCACTGCTGATATGTGGAGACGTTTCAATAGACACACATGCATCATGGATCGGAAATCTGCAGTTTGGATTGAAAAAATCTGATGCGTAAATGATGCTGGTATTGGAGGCCAATACAGATATCGGCACGGACCCATCCCTACTTCGTACCCAACCCTGGGCTGCAATGGGCAACCCCATAATTATGGCACTAGGGCAATGACCTCCCACATGCTAACATACATGGGCTTTGACTGCGATGGCTGGGAATCGAACCCAGGTCAACTGCTTGGAAGGCAGCTATGCTCACCACTGCACCACCATCGCTAAAAAAGCTGTGGCCATATATGTATATATATATATATATATATATATATATATATATATATATATATATATATAAATATATGTATATATCATGTACACTCTCTCTCTGCACCCTAGAAACCCAAACAATCAGGCCAGGTTTTTTTATACCTCTTTTTGCTTCCTTTCACCTGATCCCATTGCAAATAGATTGTGTGCTGGAATACTTGTTTAAAAAAATAATGCTGGGAAAATATTAAACATTGAAATTGTGATTAATCACAATATTTTTTGATTAACCATGATTAATTGCATTACTATGGACAAAATTAAATTGGGACTCAAAGATGTTTAGAGCATTTTTAAGGTACTGTTTTATATAAAACAGGTTCAATGCATTTAAAAAAAAATGAAAATTTTAACAGCAGTGTTCCTCCTAGCTTGTTATGTTTATGCCATCATGTTTAGCAAATTTTAATAAAACCAGGATGAGTTACAACATTTAATTTCCCTTTGGGATTAATAAGGTGTTTTTGAACTGAACCGAAACATTCCTGCTATGAGTTTTGGTATTTTTGGCTTTTCCGTCCATGTTTTTCAATAATAAAACTAACAAAGACAAAAGTTTCTGAATCGCTCTTAGTCTGGTCCCTCACTTTGTCCGCACCAACAGGACTTCTGGGATCACTGGGACACGCAAACACCTCCACCACGATAAGGTGGCGATTCACCGGGGTGAGGAGAAGGGGTGGGGGAAGGGGTGGGGGGGATGTCTGTGTCTATGTCTGTCTGTGTCTGTGTCTGTCTGAGTCTGTGTCTATGTCTGTGTCTATGTCTATGTGATGACCAGTGAATAAATTGGTCTAAACTGTGGTAAATGGACTGTACTTGTATAGAGCTTAACCATAGTTTCCGGTGAAAAACCTACACGGCACGACGGTAACAGAGTCGGCTGTCATCACCGTGCTGCAGTTAAAAAAAGAAAAAGAAAAGATAATCCAAAACAAATTTAAAGTCACTGGTCGGTGTTGTAAAAGTCTGTGTTTGTGTTTGTGTGTGTGTGTGTGTGAGGTCTGTGTGTCTGAGTCTGAGTCCGTGAAGGGAAGAGCATTCAGTTGGAAGCGTTTTTATTTTTCTTCCAACTGTCAGGCTTTCGGAGACCAAAGAAATGTCGTGTTTTCTTCCAGAAAGATTTCTTTGTCTCTCTGGGCTGAACCTCGGTCATCTCGGGCAGGGATGTGGTCTGGACCGAAGCCTGAATCTCTTTGTTGAGCTGGCTTAAAAACGTTTTCGACACGACTTGAAGCGCCTCAACATCCAAGCCATTGCTGACTTTGAGTTGGTCGTAGGATGTTGACATTTGTTCCAGCTCTTGTTTGTGCTTCAACTCTGCGTCCTCTGCGACCTGACACAGAGCCTGGATCTCCACCTCCATGGTCAGTTTCAGAAGATCCTGCTGGCGCTCAGTTTCTGTGACCTGATTCTGTAATGTCACAGCCTGCTGATGAAGTGAGGCAAATTCCAGCTGGTATTTGCTGCTCAGATCATCAGTTACCAGTTTAGCTTCATCCAGCAGCCGCTGGAGAGCCTCAGTTTTCTCTTTCTCCAGCCGGAGTTCCAAAGAAAACTTCTCTTGGCTCACGACGTGAGCCACTTTGAGCTGGTCATAGGACGTTGACATTAGCTCAAGATCTTGTTTCAGTTTCCGCTCTGCATCTTCTGAAATTGTACGCAGAGCCTGGATCTCCTTCTCCATGGATATTTTCAGAAGATCCAGCTGAAACTTGTTTTCCGTGGCCTGATCTTGTAAAGCCACAACCTGCTGATGAAGTGAGGCGACTTCCACTTGGTGTCTGCTGCTCTGTTCATCAGTCAGGCGTTTGGCTTCATCCAGCAGCCGCTGGAGAGCCTCCGTTTTGTCTTTCTCCAGCCGGAGTTCAGACAAAAACTTTTGTTGGCTGGTCACGTGAGCCACTTTGAGTTCCTCATAATCCTGCTGAAGGAGCTTCTTCTTCTTCTGCTTGATAGAACTCTGTACCTGGGAGCCAATCTTGGCACAACTTAGAGTTTCTGCATCAGTATACTTCTGCAGTCTCTCGTATTGTTGCCGAACCTCCTTTTCTTTTTTAATAAAGACCTC
>JBBPBX010088717.1:0-14440 GCA_038048925.1 Garcialebias charrua
ATTGAGAATGAACTTTCTTGTCTTGAACCACTTTGGACATGTCTGCCTGCCTGGGAGGAGTCGACGAGGGACAAGCCCCCAGAAACCATCTTGGCTACAGCAAACTGGTTGGTCCACTTAAGTTGTTTACTTGGTGGGATAACTTCAGTGTGCTTTGGACTACTCTGACTGACGAAGCCCTCTGGAGTGAGGGTGAAACGTTTCTACTAAAAAGAAACTGTCCAGATGAACTGATTGAGAATGAGCGGATTTGATACCTGGACTATTGAGAATGAACTTTCTGGTCAAGAAAGAAAATAGTTTTTAGGGTATTTAAATCTCATACAGAACTGATCAAACATATAAATATAATCTTTTATTGGATAGCGATAAAATCATAGCATTTTGAATCATGATGCAGACACACGAAGCCATACGAACAGCAGGCCTCATATTTACCTAAACACACAGCCTCTTCCAAAACCAGCGTGCGCACAACCGCGCACACACACACGCGTACACGTAAAAACACGCACGCATACACACATGCACACACGTGCATGTGCACACACATACTCTCACGCACTCCAAACACACGCTCAAGGCAGGAGCAAGACAGCCAGGCCTCTTCCGTGTTTCACAGCTGCAGAAAAGAGTCAGGTCTGCTCGGAGCAGAAATATAGGTCAGATGAGATAAGAACGTGCACACTTTTGCCAGAGCAGAAGAGAGGCTGCAAGGTTGATTCAAAGCCTGTTAGAAAGGGCAAGCATTTACAACAAAGAAAATCAGACATGCAATGGTTATGTGAAATGTGTATCCTATGATTAACTGGAGATATATGATTATGTATTGAGAGTAAAATGTATGTTATTTTATGTTTTCTTTTAAGATTCGCAGCGCGCTAAAAGGTGTTCTTCCACAGATGTAGGTGAAAGTTGAGAGATCTGGGTGAAAGTTTAAACCTGTCTGACCAGACTCTCGTGTGAAGGGAGGGTGAGAGCTAAGGAGAAAATTATTATGTCATTGCTTTGCTGAGAGCTGAACAGCTGTCGGAAGTCATGATCTCACCAGCTACTAAATAAGGATTTAGGAAATTATGTCACCAAACTCTGTCCAGGGGCTGGGACGAGGTGTAAAACGTTACCTCATCATTGACCAATAGAATGACAGGAAAATGACGTGGTTGTCTAGAATAGTGGGGGTCAAACCCTTTTCTTGACTATAAATAAGGCTGGTGAACAGAGCTGAGTTGCTGAAGATTTTTTGAAGACCATTTGGATATTACTGGACAAAGATGGACGCTCTGGAACTACAAAGAAGAAGATAGAATATTCTAAAAAGACTCTCCTTGGACAAAAAAGGAGATATTTTTGCTTCAGCCTGGATCCCTTGCTATTCTTCTTCAAAATTGGATTAATTGCAGAGCTGGAATATAGCCTCAAATCTTGATTCAGGATTGAGGTATTTTTTCCTTACCTTTGGTAAATAGCCCCTGTGGAATTACCTCAGCAGAAGGTAAGGAAATATTCCCATTCTTGTCCAGAGCATTAAAATTATATTAAATTTAGTATAAACAAGCAACAAGACTGCTACTACCTGAAGACGGAAAATCAGTTACAGAGATTCCTCTGTTGTTGAAAAATTAAAGTGATTTTGGAAGAAACTCTGTGCGCTGACGGAGCGCTGACAGGCTTTTTATGTTAGTGGAACACGGTGTACTTTTTTTTATCTCCGCTCTGCTGTTGAGGGCCTCACGGCAGCTCGACTGAGCGATGATGGATTAAAAGCCGCTCTTTTGTGGAATACTATTTTTCCTGATCTAAAAATATTTTAGTGGAACAAAACATCTTTTGATAAGATTCAACAATAATTATGGAATACAATTGGCTGAAGTTGCTGAAGTCATGAAGAATTAGTTGAATTTGCTGGATACTTTAAGAAGATTGGATTGATTCAAAAAGAGTTTACTCCTGGACAAAAGAAGTGCTCTTTGCAGGCATCGGGATCTGCTCTGACGGGTCTTGGCTTATCAGCTTGTTTAAGCGAAGGGAACACCGCTTCTGAAGTCTTGTTTGTTAGTACCGCAGAGCAGATGATGGAAGACCTTGAGGAATTATATTGTGGAAATAAGACTTGGATCAATGCCTGCATTCGGAGAGCTGATTGATTTTAAATCTGGAAAAGTTTAAAGAGAAGTTTGTGCGTCAGAGAGATCAGACTGCAGCAAGCTGAATGTTTGGGAAAAATTGGGAAGATAAGAAGAACACAGTGTCCCTGTTCATCTTCTAACTGCTGTTAAAGGCCTCTCGTAATGGATTTTTAACTAATTTTTCCAGGAATTACCACATTATCTAATGGATTAAAATTGTCTATTTCTGGATTACCATTTTTCTGAATGGATTTAACAAATTTGTGGAACAAACAAATTCTCTTTGATTTAATTCAACTATTAATTAAGTTACTGTTTTGGGTCATCCGAGACCGACCCCAGAGCGGGGACCTGCCAGCTAGAAGCTGACTGACCTTGGATGGAAAGCCAGGAGTACACGATGTTCTAATTTTAGCCTCAGGCCTGCTTTGAAGGCCTTGTTCATCAGCATCGCAGAACAACTGAATGGATTACAATATCTTTGAATGGATAACACTTTTGAGGAATAATTGATTTGCCTGGGAGGATTACCAGATTTTTTAGCCCTGAACAGTTTTGATGGATTACAACTGGGATTTTTAACATAACAGAATTACCTGGAGGTTTTTCTGTGAGATTAAAAAATAAAGAAGATTTCTTCAATCTACTGGAGTGGATAAAAGCTGCTTTTGCCGAGTGCAAGACCATCCAGCCTTGGAAAAGCTGCTTGTTTGGAGCTAAGGAAACACCGCTACGAGAGTTTTGTTCATCAACACCGTACAACCGGTCTTGAATGGATTAAAGCCTGAATTACCAATTCTTCCTTTCTGTTAGGATTAAAAACACAAGCTTTTCCTATGTGGGATTAAACAAAGATTTGTCCAGTTTGCTGGAGTGCAGACTTCTGACTGGAGTGTAACAGCATCACCTGGAGGTTTTTTCTGTAGAAAAACAACAAGATTTCCTGATGGGATTATAAAACAAAGTTTTCTGGTGGAAATAAAAAACACAAATTGGAACAATAAGATTACCTGGATGGATTAAACATATTTAATTGGAATCAGATTATTGTAGAATAAACCAACATTTTTGAAGATTATACAAATTATTGATTGAAGTACAACTCAATTCAATTACAAGAAACACCTTAAACCCAGTGAGTGGAAGACATCTTTTGGTTAGCTGTGAATCATTTAACTCTTTAAATGCAAATCATGTAACCTGATTAAATCTTTTTCTGTAGTAAGTAGTGCTTATGCTGTTACCCCTTGCAACTATTAAATATTAAAGAATATAAAACGTACAAATTTGGATTTTTCATTTGACTCACCTTGATATTAAATGATGGGAAACTTGGTTCAAAGATAACAACAATATGACTGGAGGTATTTGAATGGTTTTATTAGCCAAAAAGAGTAAAACAATATCCTGGAACCTTATTTTCCTGTGTTCCAAAGCTAACCAGACGGATAACAATTACTATCTACAAGAGGTAAGCTGTCGTTTAATGCATGTTTCTCCATGAGATACGATCTGACTCCATTCTGCTAAGTCAGGCTATCTATGGGGTGAAACGAGGATATGACATTGCAGATCGGAGACAGTAACAGTCTGGTTGAATTACCTCGTCTCAGCCTTATTCCTAACTGATCTGGAGACATATCGGGTAATACTCGTGTGCAAGGATAAAAGTTAAAAGGACCCGTTACTGGGTAGGCTGGAGTGAGGACTTGTCGCAAGGTCCTGCGGCTAACCTCACTCACGTAGAATTAACATAGCGCCCAACGTGCTTAAAGCATAAAGAACTCAAGATAACAAGGCGTGCGTCAGTGGACTGACAAAGCACCAAACCACAACTCTCCTTGGGTGGAGGAGTTGTGACGTCCCAACGTGTTTTTGAAGAAAGAAGAACTCAAGAACTCGAGACAAAAGTGCACGCCAAACCACAACTCTCCTGGGTAGAGGAGTTGTAGCGCAGCTGGACTAGCCACCGGCTGAACACCACGGGTGGTAGGGTAAAGAGGGCTTACTAAGGACTACTGACCATAGTTTAGAGTAAGTTAGCAGCAGGTCTGTTTTCATCCCAGGTACCGGGACATAAAGTCTGGAGGCTTTGAAAACAGACAACTCGAGACGGCAAAAACAAAAAATGGCCACGGGTGTGGCACCAGTAGGACTGGTGGACCAGTCCAAAATGAACGATCCAACTGAAACAAAACCTGAGCTGGTATCTACTACCACGACGGAGGATTCTCGAATCCAACAGACAAAAGCACTCACGGATCAGGGACAACACCTCACATCAGTCTGGAATCGACTCGGAGGAACAGTTCCTCCAGAAAAAGATGTTGGGGCTCTGAGAGTGGTAGTAAGGGGAAGTAAGAGAGAAGTGACCTTCATTGGGATGCCTGGTGAGACCTTGGTCCTCAAGATCGATCAAGCAGTAAAGTCTTGTGACCTAGACAAACAGTGTTGGGATGAAAAGAGAAAAAACGGGATGAAACAAAATCTAACACGGCCAAAATCAGCCCCTAGGGCTCAACAACAAAACCAACAACAAAGGAGATTTCAAGCCGAGGCAGCTAACACAACACCTCGAAGATGGGGCGACTATGTGCCCTCAAAAGAATATAGTAAAATGGCCCCAGATGAAAGAAAGGCCCTTCATGAATTCCGACTGAGAAGGGATGGGGGACCAGCTGAATAATGGCCGAAAGGTTACGGGTCACCCTAGATAAAGCTTATTAGGACGTGTCGAAATCTATGCCAAAGTAGATGGAAAACCTTACCCGATAGGCTTTGGGGCAGAGGTGTCTGTGACCCGCAGAAACCTAAAAACAATATAACACCTTACGGTTCAATTGGCAAACAGGACCATACAAAAACCTGTGAAAATATCCCCGAAGTAACAGAACAACGAGTGAATGAAAGCGAATTCTCCCCGGCTGGGAAAGAGAAGTTGAAACAAATCATTAAGTCAGCCTCTATGGCTAGATTCTAAAACAACTGCGGAAATATAGGTCCGAAAACCATGCACCCAATTGAGAGAGTGCCAGGAAGTGCTCTGACTGGAGAAGTTATGGCAGTACTAGAAGGATTGCTTGAACTAACTCACAGTAAAATAAAAACATCACGAGTGGTGACCAACAGTAATCACTGTGCACAAGCCCTGAAAGTGGATTTATCCATTTGGGAAGAAATTAGATTTGAAAGTGCTAAGGGAAAAGTGGTGACTCACCATGATTTGTGGAAGAAAATAGCTGGAATCAAGCTGAATCTACAAGTTGGAGGTGGAGCGCCAAAAATCCCACACTAAAGAAGAAAACTACTGGCAGGGCAATGAAGAAGTGGATCTTATGTGCAATAGAGAAAAATCGTTTTGTCGATCGAGAGTGGGAACAAACCCCGGCGGGCCGAGGGTCCCACAGGAGTACGTGTTAGAGGTTGTGCGTGGCGTGCATGAAGGGCTAGGTCATACGGGCGTACAACCTACACGTAAGGAGTTGGAGAGTCAGGAGCTCTGGATTCCCATGAAGCAAATTCGCAAGGTACTGCAGGACTGTGTGGTATGTGGTCAATATAACGCAGGACGTCGCGGGCACCGAGTGGATGGACAAACTATCAAGAGTATCATACCTTGGGGCTCAGTGTGCATGGATGTTGCTGGACCCATGGGAGTCACTAGCAAGAAGGGAGAGAAATATCTTCTAGTGCTAGTGGACTCCATGTCAGGGTATGTGGTAGTTAAACCGGCAAGAAAAGCTAATGACAACAGTGTCGTCAGCATGCTGGAACAAGTCTGTGGGTCAGAGCACAGGATCACCCATCAACAGTTGCAGTATAGCCAATATACAACGCCTCAGACAAAGTGAAGAGAATATTAGACAATAACACGGTAGTGTTAACAAAAGAAGGGATTCCATGAAAAAGAGCAACTGAAGCCAATTCCTAGCTAATTCAAAACCAGAAACCGGATTATGGCCAATGAACCAAGTACCATGCTCCCCTATCGTAGAATGGCCACTATATGCGGGGGAGTTATCTTAAGAAGAACAACCTCAGAGCTTTGGGCAGGTAGGGCTCTGAAGACCTTGGAGTACGCCAAGAGAAGATACCTGTCAGCAGAATGCGAAATGATCAAGTTGATTAAAGCTGCAAAACAGCTGTGAAGTCAACATGGAACCTACTGGCCTACCCATTTGGTGGGAAGGACCAGGAAAAGTTAAGCCCCTCTAACCTGAGGTGAAGAAAAAAGACCAAGCCCCTCAAAACTTGAGGTGAAGAAAAAAGACTAAGCCCCTCAAACCTGAGGCGAAGAAAAGAATAAGATGAAACTGTGAGCCCCTCAAACTTGAGACGAAGAAACAAAAAGAGATGAAAAAAAAAGCCCCTCAGAGCTGAGGTGAAAAGAAAGAAGATGTACGGGAGTTGCAACTAAAACCCGTAAAAGTAATGGATGCTTTTATTTGTGTGAAAAGTAGGACCACAGTTTTATCAAGAGTAATGATCTTCACACAATGGGATTTGAGTGAAAGAGGCCCTGAAGATTGTACCTGTAAGTGGGAGGGGACTATGGTGAAGTACTGTGCAAATTGTCAAACGAGGCACAAAGGGTAGACACGCCCATAAGACCTGACTCCACCCAGTGGATTAAAGTCTCAGTACAGATGATCGTGGCTCCACACAAGGGAGTGTATTCGGTGGGAGCTACGATACAGTTGATCGAAGACAATAAGGACGACACAGAAAAGTCCCAACCCAGTAAAACAGAGAAAAAGCAAAGTGTACTCAACGCTTGGGCAAGCAAGACATTTCTGAGGGAATGGAAGCACATGAACAAGGAAATGTACAACTAAAAACTGAACGACGGGGCGCTAGAATCATCAAAGGATCTCATCATCGCAGAAAGAAAGGTAGAGAATCATTAAATCAAGTCATAAGGTGTCCAAATTATATTTGGAAAGGGAGAGATAATATAAAATCTGCAAAAATCATCGAAACATGCTGGTCCTGGGACAGAGACCCGCTTTACAATGACTCAGACTCAGAGGACGGGGAACCCACTTATGTATGGAATTTGCTGATTCAACGATCCAGGAGAGGACCGTATCAACCAGCTCTAATTGTACGGAAAGAACTAGTAAAGTTAGACCGTCCCAAAAAAGACTACACCTTGAACTTTAACAGAACTAAAAATTACTACTGCTCATGTATAATGTTCTACAGGAACAAAGACCTAACTAAAGGGTCTCATAGGTGTATCCCTGACTACGTAGTAACAAAAGACTCATGGAGAATGTCATACAACCCCAGCCCAATGGGGACACCATGGATCTTCAATGTTGTCTATTTAAAAGTACTCGGAATGCAATTCAAAATCAGATGGGGCCATAATTACAGAGAGCCACATCAAACACATTTCTGCGAGATCTCCATAGGGGAGTTGGAGGTTTGGACAACAAGCCGAGCTATGAAAATAAGCATCTACAACCGGGAGACTAACCCAAACAAAATAGTGGTTGAAAACACCGAGCTGCCCCTACGAATGCTGTGTGATCGAGTCTGCACACCCATCAACGATTGGGAAGAATACCCAGTACGAATGGCTTACAGGACGACTGTATCGTACAGAGGACACCCACTTGTCAGTACGGTAACAGCGTTGGAAGAATGGGGTGAACACTATGTGCAATATGGAAGAAAATCCAGGGAAATGTTCAGACAGAGACTGTGGGAGGCGGAGGAACAGCGTCGAAGAGGTGAGGACCCATCTGACGAACCTTTTTGTGGGCTGCAAGGCCCCCAGCTTGAACCTGCATGTTGGGGGGTCTACCAATGGAAGTGGGTGTGGAGAGGGTTGAGACCAGAATTGCCACACCCATCTCCTCTCTGCGTGGAACTGTACAAGGGACGGGTGAAAGGAAAAGAGGGCCAAGTCCCAGTGTGAGTCAAATGCGACCACATTGGGGCCAAAAGTATCAGCCCTAAAGATAGCAAAAAGCATAGTATGGTTCGACGAACCCAAAATTGACATCTCTATATGGGAAAACTGCACCAAGAACTATTTCTACACAAACACTAAAAAATACCAGAAAGTCTCATTTGGATGAACCTCAAGAAGAATATCACCCTAAGCCTTGTCCTCCAACCTCACCATGGATATTTAATGTGGTCTACCTGACGTTAAGAGGAATAAGTATCAAATTGAGATGGGGACCCAAACCCCAACAGAAATGGCCACTGGAAGAACCCCAGCTTGAACCTACCGAATGGCTGGTGATTCGGTGGAAGTGGGTGTGGTAAAGATTGTAACCTGGATGGCCACACCACTCTCCACTATATCTGGAGCTCCTCAAAGATCGAGTGACCACAACTCACAGGCCCTCGAAGAGGGAGCCCAGAGCTAAAAGAAGCAAAGTCTTTGAAAAGAAACTCTCTCAACATGACAAGCCTGGAAAGTAGACTAAGTCGAGATGATTCAAACAGCGATGCAGATCCACACATCAATGAAGAAGATCCACACATCTATGAAGATGCATCACAAATCTATGAAGATATGGCGACCCCTGACCGACCTAAGGACTGTTTAAGGATTATGAGAATGGATAAAGCAACTTGTCTACGAACCCTGCTGCGGGGATTCGTAGTGTTAATAGGCTTAGTTATGTTGTTGGTTATTTTGTATCAAGCCGGAATCAGACCATGGAGCCTGACGCATGTAAAGGTCTCCCATGGGAGATCCAAATATGCAAACATGACCTGCTGGGACACCACGAAAAGAGACATCTTCGTGCCATGGGACCGAAATGAAACTGTTGAAAATCTTACCAAGACCTGGGAAAGAGTAAGACTAGCAGGCTATCCAGCTTGGATGTACCAGCTGGGAAACACCCCTGAATGGGTGTCTGCAGTAGAAGCTGAGAACCTAACGGGGCCAGACAAACCCCACTTCAAGGTAATCAATCTACTGATTTTGCCTGAAGGAATTGTGACCTGGATAATGCTCCTGCATCACAACATAAAAAGGACAACGAGATGTAACTGGATTCATCTGGACAAAGAACCCCCTGAATGGCACTGTGATTGGGGTTGTAGACCACTAATGGGATTATGCCACCAGGGTTACTGGGAGGCTGAAGTGATTTATCCTGCCCCACCGAAGGACGACAGCTGCCAAGCCATACTCCCTCGTTGGGAATTTTGGGGCAATATTCATCTGGACTGTGACAAAGTCCCTCCTTTCATCAGAAGAAACCGGACTGGAGAACATCAAAACCTAACCAAAAGTCAAGACTGTCCACACCGTAAAACACAAGACGGTGCCAGAATCAACGCTACTAAGCATAGTCCCAAAGTACGACCCAGGAGGTTTGATTCCGAAAGCAGAAAGAAATTGATCATTTTAGCCAACACTGCTTAAAAAAAAAAACCTTCCCTGCTCATGCTAGTATATAGAATTTAGTTTACTTATTTCCTTCTTTGCTTATTTTACTTATTTACTTAATTATAATGTCCTGATACAACTGGCCCAGCTAAGCTGGAAGAACCTGACGATACTATCCCAGTCAGACCAGCAGTAGCTGATCCCATTGACTCAGAGTCTGACTTGACTCATGAAGACCCAATGCAACACCACCACATCAGTAGGTGTGGATGGCAATGCTGCCTACTCGCCTGAAGGATGTCTGAAGCCAGGGAGAATGCTGATCCTGATGCTCGATCAACAAGGGAGAACAAAGAATCATTGACTGCTACAGGATCTCAGGAGATGACCTGAGGAAGATGACCTCACCTCAGCCGGGCGGCACACGTGGAGCCGACCAGGATGACTGCACCATGATGGAGGTTGAGAAGAAGCGAACAGCAATCCAGGGTCCAGAGGCACCAAGGATCCCGCGTGACCTGACGACGACATCTCGGGGTCCCAGATGGCATGGACACAGATGATGAGAAGATCACGATGAGTGTTAAAGGACTTGTTGGAGCAGTACCGCCTGTTTTCAAGCAGAGGGTGTCAAAATATGCAGGACTTTTAGGTTGAAAACAGACTTATACTGCTACAAAAATCTTTACAACACATATACACACACATGGTAAGTTGCCTTTGGCACAGGGCTGAGAGCAGGGTGTGATGGTACACTTTTTATCCCTTGGTGTTTGACCCTAGATTAGTTTAATTTTTATGGCATTTTAAACTCATATGTTTTTTATTTTTAGGCTTTGGTTGTATTTTAGTAAACTGTCTTTGAGTTGTTGTGTGGCATTTTCAGTTAACCCTGTGCTATAAGAAATAAGTTTGAGTCAGGCCTTACATGCACACACTAGGCAGAAAAACCAAGGCCTCTGAAAAGCAGCAGGTCTCTCTCTGAGAAAATATGGATCAAAACTAGATAAGAAGCTGCAAGGAGTTGTTGCAAAGAGCTTGGGCTTCTTATCAAGAAGAAAGAAAATAGTTTTTAGGGTATTTAAATCTCATACAGAACTGATCAAACATATAAATATAATCTTTTATTGGATAGCGATAAAATCATAGCATTTTGAATCATGATGCAGACACACGAAGCCATACGAACAGCAGGCCTCATATTTACCTAAACACACAGCCTCTTCCTAAACCAGCGTGCGCACAACCGCGCACACACACACACACGCGTACATGTAAAAACACGCACGCATACACACATGCACACACGTGCATGTGCACACACATACTCTCACGCAAGACAGCCAGGCCTCTTCCGTGTTTCACAGCTGCAGAAAAGAGTCAGGTCTGCTCGGAGCAGAAATATAGGTCAGATGAGATAAGAACGTGCACACTTTTGCCAGAGCAGAAGAGAGGCTGCAAGGTTGATTCAAAGCCTGTTAGAAAGGGCAAGCATTTACAACAAAGAAAATCAGACATGCAATGGTTATGTGAAATGTGTATCCTATGATTAACTGGAGATATATGATTATGTATTGAGAGTAAAATGTATGTTATTTTATGTTTTCTTTTAAGATTCGCAGCGCGCTAAAAGGTGTTCTTCCACAGATGTAGATGAAAGTTGAGAGATCTGGGTGAAAGTTTAAACCTGTCTGACCAGACTCTCGTGTGAAGGGAGGGTGAGAGCTAAGGAGAAAATTATTATGTCATTGCTTTGCTGAGAGCTGAACAGCTGTCGGAAGTCATGATCTCACCAGCTACTAAATAAGGATTTAGGAAATTATGTCACCAAACTCTGTCCAGGGGGCTGGGACGAGGTGTAAAACGTTACCTCATCATTGACCAATAGAATGACAGGAAAATGACGTGGTTGTCTAGAATAGTGGGGGTCAAACCCTTTTCTTGACTATAAATAAGGCTGGTGAACAGAGCTGAGTTGCTGAAGATTTTTTGAAGACCATTTGGATATTACTGGACAAAGATGGACGCTCTGGAACTACAAAGAAGAAGATAGAATATTCTAAAAAGACTCTCCTTGGACAAAAAAGGAGATATTTTTGCTTCAGCCTGGATCCCTTGCTATTCTTCTTCAAAATTGGATTAATTGCAGAGCTGGAATATAGCCTCAAATCTTGATTCAGGATTGAGGTATTTTTTCCTTACCTTTGGTAAAGAGCCCTTGTGGAATTACCTCAGCAGAAGGTAAGGAAATATTCCCATTCTTGTCCAGAGCATTAAAATTATATTAAATTTAGCATAAACAAGCAACAAGACTGCTACTACCTGAAGATGGAAAATCAGTTACAGAGATTCCTCTGTTGTTGAAAAATTAAAGTGATTTTGGAAGAAACTCTGTGCGCTGACGGAGCGCTGACAGGCTTTTTATGTTAGTGGAACACGGTGTACTTTTTTTTATCTCCGCTCTGCTGTTGAGGGCCTCACGGCAGCTCGACTGAGCGATGATGGATTAAAAGCCGCTCTTTTGTGGAATACTATTTTTCCTGATCTAAAAATATTTTAGTGGAACAAAACAACATCTTTTGATAAGATTCAACAATAATTATGGAATACAATTGGCTGAAGTTGCTGAAGTCATGAAGAATTAGTTGAATTTGCTGGATACTTTAAGAAGATTGGATTGATTCAAAAAGAGTTTACTCCTGGACAAAAGAAGTGCTCTTTGCAGGCATCGGGATCTGCTCTGACGGGTCTTGGCTTATCAGCTTGTTTAAGCGAAGGGAACACCGCTTCTGAAGTCTTGTTTGTTAGTACCGCAGAGCAGATGATGGAAGACCTTGAGGAATTATATTGTGGAAATAAGACTTGGATCAATGCCTGCATTCGGAGAGCTGATTGATTTTAAATCTGGAAAAGTTTAAAGAGAAGTTTGTGCGTCAGAGAGATCAGACTGCAGCAAGCTGAATGTTTGGGAAAAATTGGGAAGATAAGAAGAACACAGTGTCCCTGTTCATCTTCTAACTGCTGTTAAAGGCCTCTCGTAATGGATTTTTAACTAATTTTTCCAGGAATTACCACATTATCTAATGGATTAAAATTGTCTATTTCTGGATTACCATTTTTCTGAATGGATTTAACAAATTTGTGGAACAAACAAATTCTCTTTGATTTAATTCAACTATTAATTAAGTTACTGTTTTGGGTCATCCGAGACCGACCCCAGAGCGGGGACCTGCCAGCTAGAAGCTGACTGACCTTGGATGGAAAGCCAGGAGTACACGATGTTCTAATTTTAGCCTCAGGCCTGCTTTGAAGGCCTTGTTCATCAGCATCGCAGAACAACTGAATGGATTACAATATCTTTGAATGGATAACACTTTTGAGGAATAATTGATTTGCCTGGGAGGATTACCAGATTTTTTAGCCCTGAACAGTTTTGATGGATTACAACTGGGATTTTTAACATAACAGAATTACCTGGAGGTTTTTCTGTGAGATTAAAAAATAAAGAAGATTTCTTCAATCTACTGGAGTGGATAAAAGCTGCTTTTGCCGAGTGCAAGACCATCCAGCCTTGGAAAAACTGCTTGTTTGGAGCTAAGGAAACACCGCTACGAGAGTTTTGTTCATCAACACCGTACAACCGGTCTTGAATGGATTAAAGCCTGAATTACCAATTCTTCCTTTCTGTTAGGATTAAAAACACAAGCTTTTCCTATGTGGGATTAAACAAAGATTTGTCCAGTTTGCTGGAGTGCAGACTTCTGACTGGAGTGTAACAGCATCACCTGGAGGTTTTTTCTGTAGAAAAACAGCAAGATTTCCTGATGGGATTATAAAACAAAGTTTTCTGGTGGAAATAAAAAACACAAATTGGAACAATAAGATTACCTGGATGGATTAAACATATTTAATTGGAATCAGATTATTGTAGAATAAACCAACATTTTAGAAGATTATACAAATTATTGATTGAAGTACAACTCAATTCAATTACAAGAAACACCTTAAACCCAGTGAGTGGAAGACATCTTTTGGTTAGCTGTGAATCATTTAACTCTTTAAATGCAAATCATGTAACCTGATTAAATCTTTTTCTGTAGTAAGTAGTGCTTATGCTGTTACCCCTTGCAACTATTAAATATTAAAGAATATAAAACGTACAAATTTGGATTTTTCATTTGACTCACCTTGATATTAAATGATGGGAAACTTGGTTCAAAGATAACAACAATATGACTGGAGGTATTTGAATGGTTTTATTAGCCAAAAAGAGTAAAACAATATCCTGGAACCTTATTTTCCTGTGTTCCAAAGCTAACCAGACGGATAACAATTACTATCTACAAGAGGTAAGCTGTCGTTTAATGCATGTTTCTCCATGAGATACGATCTGACTCCATTCTGCTAAGTCAGGCTATCTATGGGGTGAAACGAGGATATGACATTGCAGATCGGAGACAGTAACAGTCTGGTTGAATTACCTCGTCTCAGCCTTATTCCTAACTGATCTGGAGACATATCGGGTAATACTCGTGTGCAAGGATAAAAGTTAAAAGGACCCGTTACTGGGTAGGCTGGAGTGAGGACTTGTCGCAAGGTCCTGCGGCTAACCTCACTCACGTAGAATTAACATAGCGCCCAACGTGCTTAAAGCATAAAGAACTCAAGATAACAAGGCGTGCGTCAGTGGACTGACAAAGCACCAAACCACAACTCTCCTTGGGTGGAGGAGTTGTGACGTCCCAACGTGTTTTTGAAGAAAGAAGAACTCAAGAACTCGAGACAAAAGCGCACGCCAAACCACAACTCTCCTGGGTAGAGGAGTTGTAGCGCAGCTGGACTAGCCACCAGCTGAACACCACGGGTGGTAGGGTAAAGAGGGCTTACTAAGGACTACTGACCATAGTTTAGAGTAAGTTAGCAGCAGGTCTGTTTTCATCCCAGGTAC
>JBBPBX010088718.1:0-14440 GCA_038048925.1 Garcialebias charrua
AGCAATCTGTCCCAGAGTATTCTCAGCGAACGGAGCAAAATGTGAAGCGATAGTAGAGACGAGCACCCAAACTGGAATTGTTGTTTTGAAAAAGAGACTTATTAAATATTGTATTCAAGTGATACTGCATTATTTGTTGGCTCAGCATAGAAAATATGGAATCAGTTAAACTAGTCATTTTCATTTTTTTTTTTGTTCCTAATCCAGTTCATTGTGTAAGTGAGTGAGCGAGTCGATGATATAAGAAATTCAAGCTCCAGTAGCTGAAGCTGTATTATTTTTTAAAGGATCACTTTTCTTCATCTCAGGCTCTTAAATCTTTAAGTCCTCCTGATTTTGTCTAAAGCGACCTGCTCATGTTTGGTTAAAACGAGATTTGAGATGCACCATATTCCTCTTTCAAACAACAACAACAACAGTATTTTATGCCAAAGTACAGCCGAAAGTATCGTACGATACACCCCTTTGTGAACACATAAGTCTATAGCTGCACTGTTCTTTGTGATTATTAATATCAGTATTTTAGGCCAAAGTGCAGCCGAAAGTATCGTACGATACACCCCTTTGTGAACACATAAGTCTATAGCTGCACTGTTCTTTGTGATTATTAATATCATTATTTGTTTGTTTCAGGACAAGAACTGCTGTAAAACTGCTTGCAAACGTGCATTTTGTTGAGACATTCCTTTATGAAGTCATGATGTAAAGTATCTGTATAGTGTCAGTACTAAAGAGACATTATTATTATTTTTTATTTTTTATTTATTATTATTATTATTATTATTATTATTATTTTTAGCATTTCTTTTTAGCATTTCTTTTTAGCATTCTTTTTAGCATTCCTTAGAGAGACATTTTCTAGAGAGACATGAACAGCCGGAAACAAATTCCTTGTGTGTGTCAACATATTTGGCCAATAAACCTGATTTTGATTCAGATAGAAAGTTTAGTTTTAAGCCGTAGCCAACAGTCTTGGCTCAACAGGAAACAGAACTGCCGGTATGTGTGAAATGATGACTTATTAGTTTGGACAAGCCCTTTGGACCAAAATCCAGTTTATCTAATGAGTGTTGCAGAAGTGCAGAAAGAAAGGTCCATCTGTCTCACTGCCCATTATCTGAAGCCTTAATCGGGACTTACTGCAGGGCAGGCTAAATAAACAGTAAGTAAGTTGTCTTGGGTAGAGGAACGTCAATGCCTGCAACTTGCTCAAGCCTTTCCTTTGAATGGTTCTGTATTGACCCCTCAGGACCCCCTGAGAATTCCCTAATTGAAAATTAATATTGAATCAATGCTGCGGGCCATTTGCATATTGATTATAAACATCCAGGAAAGCACCAAGTATGCCTGGGATCAATAGGGCCCTTCTGCAGCAGGCCGAGAGCACTACATCACACGGCAGCTGCCTGCTCCTGAGGTTAATGACTGCTGCTTGTTAAGGAGCTCTTGTCAGGTAGATTCCAGCTGTGGGGTCTTTTGGCCAAAGCTGGCAGCGAATGAACAGAGGAAGAGGAGGTACGCACTGGGGATGAAAGATTCCATTCTTCAGTACCTTATTTCCCGGAATATAGGTCGCAGCTTTTTATCATTTTTGCATGCACTGCGACCTATATTCAGGTGCGACCTATTTATGGCTTTTTATAAAATAAGCTGATTTGTAATCATTTATTAACAAAAATTAAACTGAGACACACTCTTACAATAATGTCAGCTAACAAATATATATTTTTAGGTGTTTATCCTGCCAAAATTAAAATACCGGTACATGCAGGTCTGTTTGCTGCTACTGCATGTCTGGTGCTGCGCGTGCACGTTTTGTTTCATCAGACGTAGCGAAACAAATTTTTTAATCCAGCTCATTTCACAATTACGTTCATTTATTAAAGAAAAGTTCGGCTCAGGCACATATTTTCTATAATTTTTATCAACCAAATAATTGTTTTTAAAGTGTTGATCTTCTTAAAAGCCTTGCTGTGCGCTCCTGTGGAAGAGACATTTGCAGCAGAGCTAAACACGGTCCACATTTTGACGTAGGTGCGACCTATATTCANGCTCTCTTCAAGCAGCAATGACACGGGCATATTTGTGTCAGAAATCATCAGAGGAGGTGCAGCAAATTCAGATGGAGGGTTGTCGCACGGTGACCAGATTCTGTCAATCAACGAGGAGGATGTTCGTGCAGCATCTCAGGAGCATGCACAGAAGCTTCTCCAGGTTTGACTTGTTCTCACTTGATTACATAACAAATGTATATGCGTAAAACACATACCGGTTTGTGTATTATTTCAAATTGTTTATCGGCTTCAACTTTGTTGTCCTATGGTGGTTTACTTTCAGAGTTGCACTGGATGTGTCCACCTAGAAGTTGCTCGTTTCAAAGCCGGGGTGCAGAACTCTCACAGATGTCAGGTAAACTGTTTCTCTTGCCTGCTTAGGATTAGGGAACCTAAATATAAAGAGAGAGATGGAGATACTGATTTAGCAATAAGAGAAAATACAGTTAGTCATTTTGCATTTGTGTGTGGTTCAGGTTTTAGTCTTATGTACCATTTTAATAATGTAATTAATATTTTGTAAACTTAGGAATATTTTAAGTTTTGTTTTATCCAGAGTGAAGACTCTGATTCTTCCACTGCGACACCCTCAAGTGGATGTGATGCAACCTCTGGCCACCAGAGGGAAACAAAGAACACAACAGAATGCCACAGTGAGGCCTTTGGATAACTTATCCTTAAATTAAAAGCATCAGAACTTTTTAGAAGCTTTAGTAACTTTTTATCATTTAATTTTATTCTACTCACTTCTTGCAGTACTGAAAGACCCTGACACCAGAAAAGTAATCATATCAAAGGTAACCAAACATGAATAATATCTGACCAATGTGTACAAGGGAGAAACTTGTCGTTTAAAGGATTTTGTACTTGTAGTTTAGTAAATAGAGTCAAGTTAAAGAAAACCAATTAAGGTTTTTACTGTATGTCTGGTATTATGAAAGGGTCCATGTGACAATCTGGGCATCAGTTTAGCTGGAGGACATGGCAGTCCCCATGGCAACGTACATCTTTTTATTGCTACCATGGATACTGATGGACTGGCTGCCAAAACACAAAAACTACAGGTGAGCATTGGTTATGTTTGTTTTAGTCATCTTATGGTGATAAAACATATCAGATTTCAGTTCAATAATGGTTCACAAAATGTGACAAGTCACACACTCTTTCAGGTCATATGTAATGGGAGGAAGAAAAATTCTGGACAAAATGGTATTATCTCAAAATATATATTTTTTACTTTAGAGCACTGAATATCAAATAGTGACCTGTGGGTCTCTCAAGACTCAGTAACGGTACAACTTTCAAAGTCAGCTTTGTGTGTAAAGCTTTTGGAATGTGACATTTGATTTATTCCCTGAACATGAACGAAAGCTTTACCGTCCTTTTTCCTTCAAACTTCATTCGCCAACATGAAGGCTCAATGTACATTAAAAGCACCACAAAACACACAAATCATGTTAATCTCCAGATTTACAAATGTTCCATTCTTAAAGTATTTTCTTGGAATTTTGCTAGAAACTCAACATAAAAAACAAGATTAAAATTATCCAAACAAATATAAATTGCATTAAATATAGTATAATGTAATACAGTACTAAACATATTTTGGTAACATACTATATTGCATGAGGAAATCTGGAGTGGCAGAGAAGTATATTAGACTGGTACATGACATGTATGAGGACAACAGGACATGTTAGACTGGTACATGACATGTAAGAGAACAACAGGACAGTGGTGAGATGTACTGCAGGAGTGACAGATACCTTCAAGGTGGAGGTGGGAGTGCATCAAGGATCAGCTCTGAGCCCTTTCTTGTTTGCTCTGGTGATGGACCGACTAACAGATGAGGTCAGGCAGGAATCCCCATGGACTATGATGTTTGCAGATGACATTGTGATCTGTGGTGAGAACAGGGAACAGGTGGAAGAGAACTTGGAGAGGTGGAGGTATGCACTTGAAAGAAGAGGAATGAAAGTCAGCCGTAGTAAGACAGAGTACATGTGTGTGAATGAGAGGGAGGCCAGTGGAACAGTGAGGCTACAAGGAGCAGAGGTCACAAAGGTGCAGGACTTCAAGTACTTGGGGTCCACTGTCCAGGAAAATGGGGAATGTGGTAAAGAGGTGAAAAAGAGAGTCCAGGCAGGATGGAGTGGATGGAGAAAAGTTTCAGGAGTGATTTGTGACAAAAAGGTGTCAGCAAAGGTCAAAGGAAAAGTTTACAAGACAGTGGTGAGACCAGCTATGTTGTATGGTCTGGAGACAGAGACATGGACAAAAAGACAGGAGAAAGAACTGGAAGTGGCAGAAATGAAGATGTTGAAGTTCTCCTTAGGAGTGACAAGGATGGATAAGATTAAGAATGAGATAATCAGAGGTACAGCACATGTTGAACAACTGGTAGTTAGAGAGGCAAGAAGAAGAAGTTGTATTCTAAGAAAAGTTTTGGCCCTATCATGAATAGATAAATTTTATTGGTAGCTCTTGCTTTAGAGTTAAATCATAGACTACAAATACACAAACATTATAAAATTCAAGTTTACATTCACTGTTTACATTTATTAATACTGTTTACATTTATTACTACTGTTTACATTTACACTACCTTTATATCTACACTACTGCTGATACATATACAGTATTCTCTGACTAGCCTTATTTAAGGATGCCCAATGTGCCTTACTGCATATGCCACTTTGCCTCTATACCAACATCAACTACTACCTCATACATATACTGTGTACATTAACTCATATGCTGCTTTGCCACTCTTTGCAAATGTCAATGCTAGAACCTTCAGTTTATTTTACAGATATACTTTTTATACTTTTTTATACTACTATGAAAAAACTCAGGACAGTATTACACTTTTATTATTTCATTTTATGCTTATGTTCATTAAATGTTTAGTGTTTTAGTTTTAGTGTTGGTGTAAATTTTCATACTTTTATACTACTATGCAAAAACTCAGGACAGTGTTACATTTTTACTATTTTATGCTTATGTTTATTAAATGTTTCAGTGTTTTAGTGTTTAAATGGTTACTGTTGCACCGAGGGACTGAGAGAAACACAATTTCAATCCTGTGTATGTCCTGTACATATTGCAGTTCTGACAATAAAGTTGAATTTGACTTTGACTTGAAAATCAACATTTGCCACATATGTGTAGATCCTAAAAGCCTTCAACAAACTGTGTGAAAGTAAAATTAGATATAAGTGCGCTGTGGAACAAGTTAGAGTATTTCTCAACTGATTTTTTTTCTCAAACGCAGAAATAAAAGTTTATGTGTGTGTGTGTGTGTGTGTGTGTGCGCGTGCGCGCGCGTGTGTGTGTGTGTGTATATATATAATTAAATATGTGTGTGTGTGTGTGTCATTCAGATCGGAGACAGGATCCTAAGCATCAATGATGTGTCCACTGTGGGGATGACTCATGACCAGGCTGGAGCTCTGCTGAACACCAACGGAACCATCAGTCTGCAGGTGCTGTCACAGGGAGACATACTGTCGTCAGTTTGTAATGACCCTCAGCCAGGATCTCTCTGTGTGATAGCATCAGCAAAAATGTTCTTCTGCGCTGTCAAAGACAGACAGAAATGCTTCATAGTCTGCTTAGCTTAGGTCATTTTTTTATTTTGCTGAGAATAGGAAAGGGGCTAAGAAAAGACTTTTGCCAGGAAGAGACCTCACATCTGAGAAGCACTGGAAAATGTACTTGAAGGACTTTTTCCCCCCTTTTTTCCCAAGGATTTCTGTGTAAATTGTACATAGACAGTAAATCATGGTTAAAGAGGACATTATAATGCTTTTGTGTTGTACCTCTGTTCCAACCTAGCATTCCATGCACATCACTTGCTGCAATTCTTGCCAAGTTTTTAACAAATACTTTTTGGGATCTGTTATTCATTCATTCAACCTTTATTTATACAGGCTAGCTTCGTTGAGCCACGGGGACTCATTTACAAGAGGGACCTGTTTCACTCACACCCAGGGTCAATTTAGAGTTACCAATCAGCCTAACATGCATGTTTTTGGACTGTGGGAGGAAACCGGAGCACCCGGAGAAAACCCACGCATGCACGGAGAGAACATGCAAACTCCACCCAGAAAGGCCCCCGGACCGGGATTTGAACCGGGGACCTGCTCGCTGAGAGGCAGCAGCTCTACCAGTTGTGCCACCGTGCTGCCAATGTTATAAATGAACTGTACTTATATAACACCTTTCTATCTTATCAAGACATTCAAAGTACTATGCACTACAGTCTGTGCCCTCATTTAACCATTCCTACTTTGTACAGCACTCTACTAGATGTCTACAAAACTAATTGAACAAATCATTCTAAAGAGACTAATCAGAGCTTTATCACATTTATACACTGATGGGACACACACTGGAGGGAATGAGGGGTTCAGTATCTTGCACAAGGACACTTCAGCATGTGACTGTTGGTGGGTTCGAACCCCCAACTCTTGCAATGGAGGACAACTGCTCTAACCATTCAACCACAGCCACCTCAGCTGTATCTGTTAGTGCTCAGAGCATGTGTTACAGATGACTCTCAACTACCAGTACTAACAAAACAAGTTTTAGCTCAAAATGTGTGAAACTAACTGATTTAAGTCATTATTGTGGTTTCTTGGGTTGTTTTGGTCTTGTGCCATTGTCAATTGGATAAACTCGAAAAGTTGCAAAGTTGTTGATGTACATCTGATGATTGGTTTGTAAATTTTTGTTGTATGTTTTGCTAACAGAGAAACAAGGTTGAGTTCAAAACTTAATGTGAACGTTTTACACAAAGGTTCTGGTTCATATGTTAGCAATCAAAATATGTGTTTGGGATGACTCTCAGCTACACTTGCACATAGTTTTAGCACATTATTTATAAAATGGACTGAGTTATGATCATGTTTGTGTTTGCTGACATGTTTTATTTGTTGTGTTTAGCTTTTTTAAATTAAAGTAATTTTTATTAATTGTTCCATTTTGAACATACAAAACACAAAGAACGGGGAAAAAACGATACAGACATATCTGCTTCTCTCACGCATCCTAACAAACAGAAGCATTTGTAAAGTAGCGGGGACATACTTGTCGGGAAATTTTTGAATAAAGTAGATGCCATTTCCTGCATTCTGGTCTATTTTAACAGGTTGTGAAACACTTGATTCAATAACTATTTCAGAGTTAATGGCACAAGAAGTATCCTAATCAACAGCTCTCCTTTTGTGTACAGGTCACGCTCTGCTTCTCTCACGCATCCTAACACCCCTCCACCCCCACAGATCAGTTGTTCTTTGCCTTGAGGCGTGCCTATGAGTGGAGGTTTTTAATGTGTTTGACAGCAAGTCTTGCAAATGTCTTCTTAAAGAAAGGGAATGTACATGTCCAAAGTGTCCAACATTTTCCTGCAGCACTGTTTATTGTGTTATGTCGTGTCTTTGCATGTGTATGACTAGGTGGCATCAGGTTTTGGTGGATTCAGCCCACAGAATCCCAGCGGTGAGGATGTCAGGTCATCAGACCTAACAAGCAGCATGACCTGCGCTCAAAATAACTTCTGGTAGGAATCTCTTCATGCATAACTCCAGCTGCTCTGCTTTTTAATTCAACTTTGTTTTTCTCCTGGTTTGATCACAAATAAAGGCTTAACCTTGGCCACAGTTCATTTTACTGCAGAGCTGATGCAACCTGTGTCTTCAAAAGGTAGACACAGTACTGTAGTATGTTTGGGAATGAACACAGATTGTTCTGCATTCTGATTCCCCACAGCTCTCGCATGTACAAAACCATCACCCTGGAGAGGGGCTCGTCAGGACTGGGCTTCAGCATTGTGGGAGGGTTTGGCAACCCTCAGGGGGACCTGCCGATCTATGTCAAAACTATTTTCAACAAGGTGAGAAAAAAATTACACAAGTGGGAAGATGGTCATATCTTTTAACATCAATTGTTTAGCATTTTATTCAATATTTATATTTGGGAAACTTGTTTAATTAGAATACAATAATTTTTAGTAACAGTGAAAATGGAAACAAAACTGACTGGTTTTCTGCTTATGCTTGAGTCAGCTAGTGAAGAAAAACATCGTATGTGTTAACTATCAGTTCATACATTAATTGTTTTGTACTTTGTAGCTGCCAAATTCATTTTCGACAAGCAGTATGATGATGTCGCCCATTGCTGAGGGAATTGAATAGTGAATGTTTGTAGTTTTTTAGATGAGTGTTTTTCTGGAAGGTAATTAAACCTGGTCACTGATGGACCTGTACACAATCACAGGGGCTGTTGCACCTCTCACCACTAACAGTCTGGATTATTTTTCACAAATAAAACCTCACTTGGGTTTTCTGACTACACAAACCGTTTCCTTCCTGCATTTTATAGTGAAGCCAACCTGTTAGCACTGTAGTATGTTGATCAAGGATGAAGGACATGTCCTTTTGCGTTACATACACCATGCGGTATTAGAGGCCCTGAGCATCATATTATTGTTTCTGTAGACAATCTCAGCTACATAAACCGAAATGTTCCCACACTCTAGAATATCTGAACCATACATTTACAAAATTACATCACAATTACATTACAAAAGCTCTGAAAATAATGGAGAAGGGGAAGGCAGTAGGACCTGATGACAAATCTGTGGAGGTTTGGAAATGTCTTGGAGAGATGGCAGTGAGGTTTTTGACTCAAATATTCAATGGCATATTTGATGGTGAGAAAATGCCTGAGGAATGGAGAAGAAGTGTGCTAGTGCCCATTTTTAAGAACAAGGGTGATGTACAGAGTTGTAGCAACTACAGTGGGATTAAGTTGATGAGCTACTTGATGAAGATCTGGGAGAGAGTTGTGGAAGGAAGGCTTAGACAAGAGGTGACTATCTGTGAGCAGCAGTATGGTTTCATGCCAAGAAATAGCACCACAAATGCCATATTTGATTTGAGAATGCTGATGGAAAAATACAGAGAGGGTCAGAAAGAACTCCATCGTGTCTTTGTGGATTTATGCTGGTGAAGATTCTCAGTCGTCCAGGACATGATAAAATCAAAAAAGGCGTTCAATACAGGATCAACTGGACTTTATTTGTTGCAGAAAACGTTTCGACTTCTGTCCAGAAGTCTTTTTCAATTCTGAATGAATGGAAGCTGTGAGAACGAGAAGTTTTATACAAGCCACGCACCAACATATGAAATTGGAAACTGAAATAACACCACAAAATACCTAACATGCCCATTCTATTTAAATTGACAAAACAACACATCACACCTGGGGGTTTGTAACACATACATGTAAATTGAAAGATCACACCTTAACAGTAGGAGGTTCCCTTGAGGTCTCTGGTAGAAGACACAAAACTGTATGTAAATTGACAAAAAACACCTCCCAAACAACAACAGAGGCTACTCAGAGAAACTTTGTTAGTCTAATTTACAGACAAGACATCCCTGCTCCCATCCAGTGTAAAACGTTTCGGAATCAAATCCAAAACTGAGTTATAAGTCTTAGAAAGTTGAAATCTCAGACCTCCTCCTCTGTTAAGAGAAGGTTTTTCTCTCTTAACATACAAAGCTTCCTTCACCCCCCTCTCAAACCATCTGTGCTCTCGGTCCAAAATTTGAACATTCTGGTCCTCAAATGAGTGACCCTTGTCCGTGAGGTGGAGGTGAACAACTGAGTTTTGTCCAGAGGAGGTAGCTCTCCTATGTTGAGACATTCTTTTGTGGATAGGTTGCTTCGTTTCTCCGATGTAATGGTCTGAGCAGTCGAAACGTTTTCTGCAACAAATAAAGTCCAGTTGATCCTGTATTGAACGCCTTTTTTGATTTGTGGATTTAGAAAAAGCATATGACAGGGTGCCAAGAGAGGGTGTGTGGTATTTCATGATGAAATCTGGAGTGGCAGAAAAGTATGTTAGACTGGTACAGGACATGTATGAAGACAGCAGGACATGTATGAGGACAGCAGGACAGTGGTGAGATGTGCTGTAGGAGTGACAGATAGCTTCAAGGTGGAGGTGGGAGTGCATCAAGGATCGGCTCTGAGCCCCTTCTTGTTTGCTCTGGTGATGGACCGACTAACAGATGAGGTCAGGCAGGAATCCCCATGGACTATGATGTTTGCAGATGACATTGTGATCTGTGGTGAGAACAGGGAACAGGTGGAAGAGAACTTGGAGAGGTGGAGGTATGCACTTGAAAGAAGAGGAATGAAAGTCAGCCGTAGTAAGACAGAGTACATGTGTGTGAATGAGAGGGAGGCCAGTGGAACAGTAGCTATGTTTACATGGACATAAGTAATCGGATCAAACGGCCGATCGGATCAAAAGTGCGTCATGTAAACACCCCGGTCGGGTTATTTTTTGTGTATTCGGCGTGATCCGACCTAATTTGCGATCCGTTCGAAACGGGTGGTTTACGCCGATCCGTAGCCCGATGTGTGCGCATGTAAACACATGATCTGTTCCTTTTACCGGACTGTGGGAAACTGTCCTGACTGCGCATGTGCGCTGCGCGCACCCCCATCCCTCCCTCCCTCTCCCCCCTCGTGTTTACTTCTCCGCCTGGGCTGGCTAGTGGGTAGATGCTAACGCATGGTGGGGAAGTAAAACTGGTCGGTGAGCGATGCAACATTTCTAATGGAAACGTTAAAATAGCTCAAAACTATCGAACGCCTTGACCGAACGTGTAGTTATTCAAACAAGTACATGAAAAGCTGGAAGAAGCTGGAGATCGCTGGAAGAGCTTAAAGCTAAGTGCTACAAAGCTAAAAACAAAAACGGGACAAGTGGCTACGACCCCACCACTTTTTTATTTTACGTGTTGATGAACTGATGAGAGATCTGCCACTTCCAACACAGCAGGCAGCGGTGTGGATCTTATGAGGAGGAGAGGAATCTGAGGAGAGGAAGCTAACCAGGAGCAAAGCATCCTTTCTGGTAAGTTAGACTCTTCAAAACACATTAACCCTCTGTACTGTATTACTTGAGTAATTAGAAACAACAAATATGTAAAAATGTAATTATAATAAGAAATAAGAGTAGCTGTAGGGCTAGCATAGAACTACAGTATACTGTATTGTACATTAAAACTCCAACTAACCAGATAATTAACCTAACACATTTCAACATATCAGGGTCCAGTTAAACTTTATTTTGTTTGTTTTTCAGATGATGAGTCCAGCTTTGAAGAACTGGCAGCAGCACACAACAGACAGTGGCAGGTGATGGTGGCACGTGGCAGGTGATGGTGGCAGGTGGCAGAAGATGCAAGAGTCCCACGTCTTAGGAATCCCAAGAAGTTCACACATGTGCTTTAGAACAACTCAAAACTGATTTGAAAATGTTTCAATTCTCCACAACCATGTTTCTTTGTCCCCTGACAGATCTGTAAATGTATTTTTTACACAGACATTAGGATTGATAGTTTATGGTACAATTAAGATGTCCTAACTTAATACAGTCAGATGGTTTAATAAGGACTCTGAGTTTCTGCATGACTCACAGGATAAAAACACATTTGCTGTTCTATCAGGATACAGAAACATACATTTTGGAAGTAAAATCGATTATTTTGTCACCAATTTTGTTTTCCGAAATCACATGCATACATTGAAATTGTGAAAGTATGTGATGAGTTGTTAAAGAAGTTACTGAATTACAGGTTACTGTAGTTTTTAAATGACCAAATAATGTTTTTTGTTGTTGTTATCATTACAAGATGTGATCTGTGCACATCGTCTGTTTTGCACAAACGTTTTGAATGTTTAATTTTTATGTTTTTCTGATATACCTCAAATTGCACTAAGAATGAAACATGTTTCAAACAAGCAATTTCAACTGTTTACAAGAATGTGTTAAAATGTTTGGTCCATTAAAGAGCTCAGATGTTCACTAGTATTACTTGCAGTTGTTTATTGTGATAATAATTTTATACAAATGTTAACTGCATGTGAACACAAATACATAAGTACAGTATCTTTTTAGAAGAACTCCACTGTGACTTCAGCAACCCGGTCATCTCTACCTCCACCTGACAGCGCCAAGGTAAACATTAAATGAGTTGTTGAGGAGTCAGACGAGGACTTTGGGTATCCTTTGACGAGCCAGTCCAACAGCGGGTATGCAGGATCACCAACAATGAAGACGGACGTCCTTTGCTTCAATGTTCCTCACAGACTGCAAAAAAGGACATGCCAATATTTAGTGTTCAACTTTTTATTTGTTTAAAGTTATGGTTCAAACAAATTTTATTTGAAAGAAAACTTTACAGCTAAGTATGTCTACTAATATACTGTACTTAGCTGTAATAGTTGTAAAATTAAATACAATATAGTAAATGTTAGCCTTACATTTTGGAAACATTTAACTATTTAAAGACATGGTTCAAACAAATTTTATTTGAAAGAAAACTTTACATCTAAGTATGTCTACTGATATACTTAGCTGTAATAGTTGTAAAATTAAATACAATATAGTAAATGTTAGCCTTACATTTTGGCAACATTTAACTATTTGTTTAAAGACATGGTTCAAACAAATTTTATTTTAAATAAAACTTTACAGCTAAGTATGTCTTCTGATATACATAGCTGTAATAGTTGTAAAACTAAATACAATATAGTAAATTTTAGCCTTACATTTTGGCAAGATTTAACTATTTGTTTAAAGATATGGTTCAAACAAACATTTTTTTAAATAAAACTTTACAGCTAAGCATCTCTACTTTGAGATACTGTACTTAGCTGTAATCGTAGCTGTAATCGTTGTAGTAATACTAAATACAATACAGTAAATACAGTATTAGCCTTACTTTTGTCAACAGATGAGCCCTTTGATAGAGGTCTGAGTGGCGGACGTTGGCATCATAACTGGCATCTTGACACTGATGCTCCAGAAACAGGAAAACAGAGGAAGAATAGTAATTAATAACAAATACAGACAGTAGCACGCAGACAGGTAGAAAAATAAAGGACAAAAAAGTTTATTAGCATACAGCGTTTTTATTATCTTACCAACAGTGTCCACGACAGCTTGGAGGACAGAGGACGTCCAGCGCTCTCATCCTGTGAATAAAAAAACTAAAAGCACGCGCTGCTTCACCTGTAGTTCAATCAGGGAGTGCAGTAAAAACTCAGTCTCCGTCAATACAGTCTGGCGCGGGTCCATTTTGGACGCGTATGTTTACTTTCGTCCCGGAAGTAACTTCTTCTTATGTGGTTTTTACGAAAGTAACTTCCTCTTCGTTTTTTTTAAGGGGAGTGTACCACTCTGCGCATGTCAGAACTTCTGATCAGAATAAAAGCCTGCTGCATGCAAACACTCGTCATGAACGGATTGTGCCCATGTAAACGGTGCTATCTAATTATGCAATCAGAGCACATTTCAATCCGGTCACAGAATTTTGCCCATGTAAACATAGCTAGTGAGGCTACAAGGAGCAGAGGTCACAAAGGTGCAGGACTTCAAGTACTTGGTGTCCACTGTCCAGGAAAATGGGGAATGTGGGAAAGAAGTGAAAAAGAGAGTCCAGGCAGGATGGAGTGGATGGAGAAAAGTTTCAGGAGTGATTTGTGACAAAAAGGTGTCAGCAAAGGTCAAAGGAAAAGTTTACAAGACAGTGGTGAGACCAGCTATGTTGTATGGTCTGGAGACAGTGTCATTGACAAAAAGACAGGAGAAAGAACTGGAAGTAGCAGAAATGAAGATGCTGAGGTTCTCCTTAGGAGTGACAAGGATGGATAAGATCAGGAATGAGATCATCAGAGGTACAGCACATGTTGAACAACTGGGAGATAAAGTTAGGGAGGCCAGACTGAGATGGTTTGGACATGTCCAGAGGAGGGACAGTGGGTATATTGGTAGAAGGATGTTAGAAATGCAGCTGCCAGGAAAAAGACAAAGAGGAAGGCCAAAGAGGAGATATATGGATGCAGTTAGAGAGGACATGAAGGTAGTTGGAGTGAGGACAGAGGATGCAGAGGACAGAGTGAGGTGGAGGAGGATGACTCGCTGTGGCGACCCCTGAAGAGGGAAAAGCAAAGAGAAGAAGAAGAAGACATTGCATTGTAGATATTCAAACACCTAAAATATATGTACTGTACAGTACTAAAATTAGTTGATACTCAGTTCATCATTGCTTAGAAAAACTTTGTTCATGTTACATATAATTTTAATATTTAAACTTGGCACCCTAACCAGTCACAACTGTATTTGCTGACTATTAGGTCCTTGACACCCATCAAAACACAGATATATTCTGGTATAGTTTACATCCATATGTAAATTTTCTCTTAGCCTGGACAAAACTTCTGATCCACTCAAGATAATTTAAAGGGGACCAAATGTAGGATATATAATTTTTTGTGGTTTATCTGTGGGCTATCGAGAC
>JBBPBX010088719.1:0-14440 GCA_038048925.1 Garcialebias charrua
TGATGCTGGAGCACAGGATGCTCTCCACTGCACACCTGTAGAAGGAGGTGAGGACTGAGCTGCTCAGACCAGCTCGTCTCAGCCGCCTGAGGAAATAGAGTCTCTGGTGAACTTTCTTGATCAGGCTTTGCACCAGCTCTCCAGGTGTTCCACCTCCTGCTTGTAGCTGGACTCATCATAGTTTGTGATGCATCCCACCACAGCTGTATCAGCTGCAAACTTTATCAGAGTCAGAGAGTCAGAGAGAATTTATTGTCATTTGCACCGCATGTAGTACATGTGTTGAAAACGAGATTAGGGTCCCAGTTACATCCAACAACAAATGCAAGAGAAAAACAATAATAACATCTAGGATTAACTAAGAGAGACATCAGCTAGTAATACACTAAGCCCTAATGTAGTAGAAAAACATCATTATAAACAGCAGCACGAACATGAGCAGATGGTCACAGATGAACGCAGCAACAAGAAACAGATCAGTATCAGCATGATGTGACATTTTGCAGTGTTTATTCTTATTATTTATTTATTCATGAGTCTGACAGCCTCAGGGTAGAAGCTGTTCCTCAGTCTAGTGGTTCTACATTTGATGCTCCTCAACCTCCGTCCCGAGGGGAGTGGTGCAAAGAGTGAGTGTGCTGGGTGAGTGAGGTCTTTCATGATGCAGGTGGCTCTTTTTCTGCATCTGGAGGTGTAAATGTCTGTGATGGTGGGGAGACTGACTCCCACAGACTTCTGTGCAGCCTTCACCACTCTTTGTAGAGCTTTCCTCTCTGCAACTGTGCAGCCTCCATGCCACACGTTGATGCTGGAGCACAGGACGCTCTCCACTGCACACCTGTAGAACGAGGTGAGGACTGAGCTTCTCAGACCGGCTCGTCTCAGCCGTCTGAGGAAGTAGAGTCTCTGATGACCTTTCTTGATCAGGCTGGTGGTGTTATTGCTCCAGCTGAGGTTATCATTCATGTGTACACCCAGGTATTTGTAGCTGGAGACCACCTCCACCGCAGATCCACCTATATACAGTGGGGTGTGGGTGTGTTTGTTCCTTCTGAAGTCCACAATCATCTCCTTCGTCTTCTTCACATTCATGTGAAGGTTGTTCTCTTTGCACCAGCTCTCCAGATGTTCCACCTCCTGTCTGTAGCTGGATTCATCATTATCTGTGATGCATCCCACCACAGCTGTATCATCTGCAAACTTAACAATATGACAGCCTGGATGTGTGGCTGTACAATCATATGTGAGCAGAGTGAACAGAAGAGGGCTCAGCACACATCCCTGAGGAGAGCCAGTGCTGAGGGTGATGGTGGAGGAGGAGAAGTTGTGGATCTTCACGGACTGTGGTCTGTTTGTTAAGAAGTCTAAGACCCAGTTACAAATAGAGGGGCTTAGTCCAAGTGTGGATAGTTTGTCTATCAACCTGGATGGGTATCTGCACAATCATATGTGAGCAGAGTGAACAGGAGAGGGCTCAACACACATCCTTGAGGAGAGCCAGTGCTGAGGGTTATGGTGGAAGAGGAGAAGTTGTGGATCATCACTGACTGAAGTCTGTTAGTTAAGAAGTCAAGGAACCAGTTGCAAATGGAGGGGCTTAGTCCTAGTGTTAGTAATTTGTCCATTAGGGTTTGGGGGATCATGATTTTGAAGGCAGATGTGAAGTCCACAAAGAGCATATGGGTGTATGAGTCCTTCTGTTCCAGGTGGGTGAGAGCAGTGTGGACCACAGAGGAGATGGTATCCTCTGTTGATTGGTTCTCACAGTATGCATACTCGAGGGTCCTTGTTGATGATGGTTGTTTTGATGTGGGTCATGAACAGTTTTTCGAAGCATTTAGCGACTATCGGGTGAGGGCCACTGGCCAACAGTCATTCAGAGCAGTCACTAGCTGTGTTTCCATCCATTTTAATTGCGAAATTTGAGCTACCTCGCAAATATGTAAATACAAATTAATGCAGATCAGAAGTGTTTCTCCATCTACTGGCTTGAAGCACTTCTTCCAAGCCGCGCACAGCGTCATTACGTCAGACGTCAGCGTCATTACGTCAGACGTCAGCGTCATTACGTCAGACGTCAGCACTGCGCATGTCTACAGTAAACAGGAAGTAGCAGTTGAAAACAGAACCCGGCCACACATCTCGTCAAAATGGAGAGAATATTTCAGGTATGTGTTGCTATCAGGCGAGTTGTATTTATTCTGTCATGCAAACTAGTTTTAGCGATGTTACATGTTGTCCGGAGCGGAAAAAGCTGAACGTCACGTGACGTGAATGTTCGCTACGTCAGAAATGAGTCGGAAAATGTGTTTCCATCTGTCGTTGTGCGCATCTGCTCATTTCCGAACATCCCAAAAACCACCTCAAGCGAGCGTATAAACTTTTTAGCGTATTTCAGGAAGTAACCTCGCATTTTGCCGTTTCCATTAAGCTTTTCTGCTGCGCTACTTCAAAATGCGCACCTAGAAACCTTGATGGAAACACGGCTACTGTAGAGCTTTTTTGGACTGGGATGATGGTGGTGTGGTCTTCAGGCAGACGGGATCTGTCTACAGGGCATGAGGTGTTAAAGATATTGGCCAGCACCTTGCAGAGCTGATCGGAACTTTCAACACTTTCCCAACACTTTTTTTTTGGATTATGGTATTTTGACCAAGGGTTAGGATTTCCAACTAAACGCAGAGATAGGACCACCAAACTCACAGATCTTGTTCTCCATAACTCCCTGACCGCAATTTATGAGATTCCTGTCCGTCCTACGTTCTCCCTATGAATTATGGGTATTTGTATTTGGACAAATTAGGGTTAGGATTTCCACCTAAACGCAGTGATAGGACCACCAAACTCACAGATCTTGTTCTCCATAACTCCCTGACCGCAATTTATGAGATTCCTGTCCGTCCTACGTTCTCCCTATGAATTATGGGTATTTGTATTTTAACAAATTGGGGTTAGGATTTCCAACTAAACGCAGTGATAGGACCACCAAACTCACAGATCTTGTTCTCCATAACCCCTTGCACACACACACACACACGCACATACACACACACACACACACACACACACACACAATATGCAAGTGTACAGTTAAATATACATATCCAGACAATATCCTACTCTAGGATTTTTCATGTATGGGTATCTGGAAAATATCCAATACTAGGATTTATTATGGATGGGTATCCAGAAGATATCCAATACTAGGATCTATCACAGATGGGTATGCGTGGGATATCCTGTACTAAGATCTGTTAAAGATGAGATCTCCCCGTATAGCACCAGAAACATATTGGATATGTGGCAGATACGTAAACTTGCATACTGTTGTATCTCCCCAGATATTAGGCCTTTTTGTATGGGTTTAACGGGCCCCGAATGGGTTTTCAGTGGGAACCAGATGGTAATGCCTTAGTCCTAAAGGAACAATTGGGACTTTCTCAACTAAGCAGAAGTGAACAAAATAAGATGAAAAATGTCTTTTGGTCAAGGTTCTTTAAAGGCTAATGTGAATTATTGTCAGTATTACTTTTTACCTCTGCTGAGTAAACATTTATTATGTGAATAGAATAGAACTTATTTAACAAAAAACTCAAACATAAAACATGCCCAAAACAAACTACTGTACAATAAATGCTCTTTTAAACAAAGAAATTTTAATGTTTTGCATAGTGTTGTTCAACATCTACAAAATTATTCAAGACAGCATTTCTGAAAATAATTTAAATTAGTTTTTACTTAAAAAAAAGACAAACACACACACCGGTTTGTTAGTTTTATATAGTCCCTCGTTTATCACAGGTGTTTGGGACCATGAGGTGCGCTGGACCATGCATATTGCTGGTGGGAACACGCCCACTAGCGATAAGTGAAAAACAGCAAAGTAGGATAGTTCAAGTTCAGTCAACTTTTGTCATGACACGTACCAGGTTGCAATCACACTCATCACCTGTTACTCCCAAACTCCCTTCTTAAATAAACAATTTAAATTTTAATACTACTATATATACAATATTTTACATAAACAACACATGCTGTATGGATTGTTTATTTAAAATATTGTATACAGTATGTAAATTTAAATTGTTTAGGAGGGAGTTTGGGAGTAACAGTATATATATATATATATATATATATATATATAAATATTATATATATATATATATATATATATATATATATATATATATATATACGGAAAATATCCTATACTAGGATTTTTCATGTATGGGTATCCAGACAATATCCAATACTAGGATCTGTCAGATGTGTATCTGGAAAATATCCAATACTTGGATTTAATATGTATGGATATCCAGAAAATATCCAATATTAGGATCTATCACAGATGTGTATACGGAAATTATCCAAATGCTAGGATTTTTTATGTATAGGTATCCAAAAAATATCCTATATGAGGATCTGTCAGATGTGTATCCGGAAAATGTCAAATACTACGATTTACTATGTATGGGTATCCAGAAAATATCGAACATTAGGATCTATCACAGATGTGTATCCGGAAAGTATCCAAATGCTAGGATTTTTTATGTATGGGTATCCAGACAATATCCAATACTAGGATCTGTCAGATGTGTATCCGGAAATATCCAAATGCTAGGATTTATTATGTATGGGTATCCAGAAAATATCTAATATGAGGATCTGTCAGATGTGTATCTGGAAAATGTCAAATACTAGGATTTACTATGTATAGGTATCCAGAAAATATCCAATATTAGGATCTATCACAGATGTGTATCCGGAAAGTATCCAAATGCTAGGATTTTTTAAGTATGGGTATCTAGACAATATCCAATACTAGGATCTGTCAGATGTATATCCGGAAAATATCCATATGCTAGGATTTATTATGTATGGGTATCCAGAAAATATCCTATATGAGGATCTGTCAGATGGGTATCCAGAAAATATCCAACATTAGGATCTATCACAGATGTGTATCCGGAAAATATCCAATGCTAGGATTTATTATGTATGGGTATCCAGAAAATATCCTATATGAGGATCTGTCAGATGGGTATCCAGAAAATATCCAACATTAGGATCTATCACAGATGTGTATCCGGAAAATATCCAATGCTAGGATTTATTATGTATGGGTATCCAGAAAATATCCTATATGAGGATCTGTCAGATGGGTATCCAAAAAATATCCAACATTAGGATCTATCACAGATGTGTATCCGGAAAATATCCAATGCTAGGATTTATTATGTATGGATATCCAGAAAATATGCAATATGAGGATCTGCCAGATGTGTATCCGGAAAATATACAATAATAGGATTTATTATGTATGGGTATCCAGAAAATATCAAATACTAGGATCTATCACAGATGTGTATCCCGAAAATATCCAATACTAGGATTTATTATGTATGAGTATCCACAAAATATCCAATACTAGGATCTATCACAGATTTGTATCTGGAAAATATCCAATGCTAGGATTTATTATGTTTGGGTATCCAAAAATATACAATACTAGGATCTATCACAGATACGTATATGGAAAATATCCAATAGTAGGATCTTTCACATATAGGTATCCAAAAAATATCCAATAGTAGGATCTTTCTCATATAGGTATCCAGAAAATATCCAATACTAGGATATCTCAAGTATGGGTATACATAAAATATTCTATACTAGGATCTATAGCAGATGTGTATCCAGAAAATATCCTATACTTGGATTGATCATGTATGAGTATCCAGAAAATATCCAGTGCTAGGATCTATCACGGATGGGTATACATGGGATATCCTGTACTAGGATCTGTTAAAGATGAGATCTTCCCGTATATCACCGGAAACATACTGGATATGTGGCAGATACATAGACTTGCATACTGTTGTATCTCCCCGGATATTAGGCCTTTTAGTGCAGTGAAGAGTTCTGGCAGATGGCCCGGGGTCTGTCCAGCAAAGCAGATGAGACTCCCCCTGGACCCCCTCGTTGAGAGAACGAGAAGAGGCACTGTAGCAGAGGGAGCTGCAGTGGACAATGGGACCACAGAGGATCCAACAGGTGCTGAAGCAAATGATGAGGCTGCAGAGGAGCTGCAGCAGAGCAGACAAGGAGCCAATAGGCCCCAGAGCAGATGAAGAGCTAGCGTGCACCGCAGCAGATGTGGAGCAAGTGGCCACTGCATCAGACAAACAACCAGGGGAGGTTACAGCCAGAGGCTTGGGGCTGACGCCAAAATTACACCACACGCGTTGCGGCTCCGCCCCGCTCCGGTCCGACCTCCGCAGCAAATACGCACCCATTATAATCAATGACAGAATTTACACTGGCTCCGCACGGCGGCGGCGAGCTGCGGAGAGCGGACGGCAGTCCGTCAAAATTAGAAATTTTTCTATTTCTGCCGGACGCCGGAGCTGTGCCGGAGTCAACTTTTGAAGATTACGTCGCACCAACAGGAAAAGGAACGAGCACAACTTCCGTATTTACAAAATAAAATCACCACGGGCGGACTTAATCCTAGCTCTATACGGATTTATTTGTACAAAAATGCTTTCAAACTATCATTTATGACTACGCCTACAAACGCAATACAAGAAATAAATAAATAAAGTATTTTATTCTGAAATGTAATACATCACTTCCTGTTGCTCAAACCATGTCCTGTCGCTCATTTACGAGAGAAGATCAAGGCAGCAGTCTCTACTGTTGTTCTCCTTCTTCCACCGAATGAATTGTTTTGTTCTGACTTACTTATTTATCACTTGATTTATCGCGCGATCCCGCAAATCCCGCGCATGCGTCTAGGAGCGGCGCATGCAGGCGGACCTGAGCTGAGCGGAGGAAGTGGAAATTGGAGTTTGAGACGCTCAGCTGCGACCTGCGGAGCGGAGCGGACCGCAAGTAGTGTAATTTTGGGGTCAGAGAACCAGAAGCTGCTGGATCTACTTCAGCTTGCTCAAGAGAGAAAGGAGTTGTGGATGACCCTATCAAAAACTCTGAGGCTTCATCATAATTTTAAATCATTTTTGAATCATGTTATATTTATCGTTTTATTGTTTCTATGTCAAGTTTCTTGTCTGGCAAGAAAGCTGACTCATCTCACTGTAACCAAATCTACCTAAGGGTATAAATGAAGTTGATGATTGATTGATTTGATCGACCCTCTCAAAAGTTCAGATGAGAAATGCATGGTCATTGTTGGTGACCCTCTTGAAGACTCAGGCGGGAGAGGTGTCCATCATGGGCAACCCTTTCTGTGGCTCAGGTGGAATTGCTTGCTCTGGTGGATTAGCTTTTGTTTGATGCTTTTGGGTTTCTTTTTGTGCAGTGCATACTGTGGTCTCATGTGGAGCAGTGATCAGGTGGAGTAGCAACCATAGTGATCTCAGGTGGAGTAGTGATCACAGAGATCTCAGGTGGAGTAGCGATCACGGGGGTTCTCAAGTGGAGCAGCAAACTCAGAGGGCTTAAGGAACTGCTGCTTCTGAGACGAGAACTGCTGTTTCTGCAGCTGAGATGGCAACTGCTGCTTCTGCGCCTGAAGCAAGAACTCAGTAGTAGGTTCAGCCTCTTCTTGCTGCTCTGGAACCTCAGGTGGAGCACCCTGTCGCATGCTCAATAATCCAGGTAGAAAAATCTAAAAAAGCTAAGTCTGGTCCTCTGGACATTCAATTCCAGAGGACCCGACTTAGCTTTTTTTAGACTCAGGTGGAGCAGTTGATACAAAGGGCTTGGTGCGTTAGTTTTCCTTTCAACTCTGCTCACATTTTTCTTTATCCTCCCTAAGGTCCCCCGGAACTCAGGAGCAGAAAGGATCTCTGGCTGGGATGTCATGATGTATTCCAACTGTTCACAGGCAAATAAATATCCTGCTCCTTTTGTCCCGGGAGGCACATAGGGCTTTTGTATAGCCCTGGACTCACATGCTTAGTACCATGATCTCCAGGTGAGTCAAGCCTGGAGGAGGAGATGTGAGGAACTCGCTGCTCACAGGAGGAAGATGGAGATCTGGAGTAGGTGGGAGAGCTGAAGAGAACCAAAGGTCACCAGATAAACTTACGGTTGTAGAGAGAGATCTGTTTGCTTGAACTGAGTGCTGGTCTCTGCTACTCTTTCTTTTTCTCTCTCTGGGTGGTTCTCTCTGCTTCTGCGAAAAACAACTCCAACAAAGTATTTTGTCTGGGTCCGTGTGTCTTTTGGTCATTGGATTTTTGTTTTCAAAACAAAATCGAAAATTGAAAAACGGATGTTTTTTTGTTTTTTGTTTCAAAAACAAATAATGAAAATCGAAAAACGGGTGTTTTTTTGTTTTTCCGTTTTTAAAACGAAATTAGAAAAACGGCAATTGCAAAATTAAAAAAATGGGTACGTTTTGGTTTTTGCTAAAACCAAAGACAAGCTTTTATTTTGTTGTTAATGAACGGGACCTTAAGGCGGAACCGGAAATGGAAGACCTGAATGTGAAATGCACTGTGTCCCAATCCAACGGCTGCATACTACCAAGGACCCTTTGTCCTTTTGTTGACTTGTCCCGGGTCTTTCAAACATAGATATCATATATAGCTTTCAAAGACTACGTAGACCGGAAGTCCACGGCTGTGATTTTTTTGGGGGGGACGGTCTAGCCTTCACGGTTACGTCGGCGTACTTCATGTTGCCTAGCAACCGTGACAGCGCTCAGCCTAAAGAAAGGAGCTTGAAATGCTGTTGTTTTTACTGCTTTTTTAAATTCTAGAGGAAATACAGAACTTTTTCGCTGCTGGCGGCATGTTTTATATCTTCTGCTGACAGATATATCCAACTTACTTTTTTTTGGCTATAAACGGTAGTTTCATGGATAATTTCATTGTCAGTATTAACTTTGTTAACATGTGCATAATAAATAAATCAAAAATCTATCTTATTTACTAATAATTTAATAAAACAATATACTAGTATAATATTTATAACTTGTTTAAAATTTTAAATAACTTATTTGAAAATTTTGAAATTTAGAATACAGCATAACATTTGCCAATATTTTATTGTTTAAAATCCATTAATACATAAAGGGGTTGTGAAAATGTTAAAAACTGGGTATTTTCATCTATTTTATTAATAAAATAGCACTGAAGTGTTTTCATTGAGCATCAGTATATCTACCTTAAGCCTCATTATTATAATACTTTAATATCTTGTAAAAAATTAAATCTTAAACTAATAATGTTTTTGTTGTTCTCTACATGTCCTGAACCAGACCAGACACTTGTACTAGAGGATTAATCTGAATATCCCAGTCCTGGACCGTTACTTTAACCAAGAAGATCCTGGACTGGATTTGTGATGATGCAAGGAGTCTCTGGAGGTGTTGCTTCATCTCCTGGACCTGGATTCATGACATGGTTGGGGGCGACAACTGTTTTCTGGCTGGCAGGTGGAGCATCCTGCAGGTGGTCTCAGTCAGGAGTGTTTGGGACGCCTCGTTCTGCTGTCCATCATGGTGTCATCCACCTGCCTAAAAACCCAGAGGACCTGCAGGTGGTGTCCCGTGGGTTTGCAGGGCTGGCACGCCACAGAACCTTGTGTTTTTTTAATTAACTTACTGTTAATAAAATGAATTATAAACAACTAGTTTTTGTAATCAATTTATTTTTTCAAAATTAAAACAAAACAAAGAAAAACACATTTTTCAAACTCATAACAATAATTTATTTACTGGTATTTGCAATTTTTTCTAGAATACTAAATAATCTTACCATCATCTCCCTACTTTCATTCAACCTTCTCTCTTCTGCCTCCCTCTGCAGCTTCATATCTTCTCTGATTAAGTCCATTAACTCATCCTCTCTGTTCTTCTTCCTCTTTCTTCCTCGTCTCTGTTCCATTCTTTCCTCCTCCTCAGCCCTGTCGTCCTGGTCACCCACTGCTGTGCTTGGACCTGGATTGTCCTCACGGATGGAGGAAATTAGGACAGGAGGTGCAATGCAAGGTCTCTGTCCTAACGCCTCATCCATGAGGACAAACCAGGGCCACGTCGCAGCAGTGGGCTTCCCACTCACTCCTTCCCCTGACCCTGGATATTTGCAGTCCTGAACAGAGGAAATAAGTCAAAGTCAAAGTCAAAGTCAACTTTATTGTCAGATCTGCAATATGTACTGTACAGGACATACACAGGACCGAAATTGCGTTTCTCTCAGTCCCTCGGTGCAACAGTAAACATCTAAACATTGAAACACTGAAACATATAATAATAGACATAAGCATAAAATAGTAAAACTAACACTGTCCTGAGTTTTTGCATAGTGGTATAAGAGTATGAAAATTTACACCAACTCTAAAACTAAAACATTAAACATTTAATGAACATAATACTGTCCTGAGTTTTTGCATACTAGTATAAAAAAAGAGTATAAAAAGTATAACTAAAATAAACTAAAGGTTTCTAGCATTGACATTTGCAAAGTGGCAAAGCAGCGTATGAGTTAATGTACACAGTATATGTATGAGGTAGTAGTTGATGTTGTTATAGAGGCAAAAAGTGGCATATGCAGTAAGGCACATTGGGCATCCCTAAATAAGACCGTTCAGAGCACACTGTATATGTATCAGCAGTGGTGTAGATATTAGAGTAGTGTAAATGTAAACAGTAGTAATTACATGTAAGCAGTAGTAATAAAAGTAAACAGTATTAATAAATGTAAACAGAGAATGTAAACAGTATTATGATTATAGGCAGTGATGTAATACAAACATTAGTGCAAGTATGAGAAGTAGTGCAAACTGTATGAGCACATGACCGAGAGTTTAGTGAATAACCCGTTTGATGACACAGAGTCCAGTGTTAAAAACTTTGTGTTGTGTGGTAATGTGTGAGAAAGTTTTAGTGTTAAGGCAGTTCAAATGGGAGGGGGGCAGAGCAGGCAGAGTGTTTAGCATTCTGACTGCCTGATGAACAGAGCTGTCTCTCAGTCTGCTGGTTCGAGCCTGGAGACTCCTCAGTCTCCTCCCTGATGGCAGCAGTCTGAAGCAGCTGTGTAGTGGGTGTGTGGGATCACCTGCCATGCAGTGGGCTTTCCGAGTGAGGCGTTTGCTGTGTAAGTCCTGCAGTGAGGGCAAGGAGGTGCCCACGATCTTCTCAGCTGCTCTCACAATGCGCTGGAGGCTCTTGCGGCAGGATGCAGTACATGCACCAAACCACACAGTGATGCAGCTGGTCAGGACACTTTCTATGGCACCTCTGTAGAAGGTGCTCATGATGGGGGTTGAAGCTCCAGCCCTTTTCAGCTTGCGGAGAAAGTAGAGACGCTGGTGAGCCTTCTTTGCCAGTGCTGCAGTGTTCCTGCTCCAGGACAGGTCCTTTGAGACGTGCACTCCCAGGAACTTGGTGCTGTCTACTCTCTCCACTGCGGTGCTGTTGATGGTCAGAGGGGCATGTTGGGCATCCTTCTTCCTGAAGTCCACAACAATCTCCTTTGTCTTCTCCACGTTGAGAGTGAGATTGTTGTGTCCGCACCACAAGGCCAGGCGGCTCACCTCGTTCCTGTAGTCCGTCTCATCGTTGTTGCTGATGAGACCCACCACTGTTGTGTCGTCCGCAAACTTGATGAAGTGGTTGGAGCTGTACGATGGTGTGCAGTCGTGTGTTAGCAGGGTGAATAGAAGGGGGCTCAGCACACATCCTTGTGGGGCCCCTGTGTTCAATGTGATGGTGCTAGATGTGTTACTCCCGACCCGCACTGTCTGTGGTCTCCCGGTCAGGAAGTCTAGCAGCCAGTTACACATTGAGGTGTTCAGCCCCAGACTGTCCAGTTTAAGGATGAGCTGTTGGGGGATGATGGTGTTAAATGCCGAGCTGAAGTCGATGAACAACATTCTAACATAGGAGTCCTTCGTGTCCAGATGTGTGAGAGCTGTGTGAAGGGCAGAGGAGATGGCATCGTCGGTTGAGCGATTAGGTCGGTATGCAAATTGGAAGGGATCCAGGGAGTCAGGGAGGACAGATGTGATGCTTTTCATGACTAGCCGTTCAAAGCACTTCATCAGGATGGGGGTGAGTGCTTAGTGAGTGCTAAGTGAGTGCTAAGAGAAGATATCACAGTTGGCAAAAAGAGCAACAAACTTCTTTTTTTTAAAGTTTACATGTACATACGTACCGGATTCCAAAAAAGTTGGGACACTAAACAAATTGTGAATAAAAACTGAATGATGTGGAGATGGCAAATGTCAATATTTTATTCATAACAGAACATAGATGACAGATCAAAAGTTTAATCTAAGTAAATGTAACATTTTAAAGGAAAAATATGTTGATTCAAAATTTCACAGTGTCAACAAACCCCCAAAAGTTGGGACAAGTAGCAATAAGTGGCTGGAACGCCAATCAACGCTCCGTTCAGAAGCCTGCCTCACTGATGGTATGGGGTTGCATGAGCGCTTGTGGCATGGGCAGCTTGCATGTCTGGAAAGGCACCATTAATGCAGAGAACTATGTTCAGGACTTGTCCCAACTTTTTTGGGATTTGTTGACGCCATGACATTTTGAAACAACATATTTTTCCTTTAAAATGATACATTCTCTCAGTTTAAACTTTTGATCTGTGTTTTGTGTTCTATTCTGAATAAAATATTAGATGTTGGCACCTCCACATCATTGCATTCAGTTTTTATTCACAATTTGTTTAGTGTCCCAACTTTTTTGGAATCTGGTTTGTATCAACAGAGCACGTACAAATTATGTATTATAAAAACATGCATGTTAGGCTGATTGGTAACTCTAAATTGACCCTGGGTGTGAGTGAGACATGTCCCTCTTGTAAATGAGTCCCCGTGGCTCAACGAGGCTAGCCTGTATAAATAAAGGTTGAATGAATATAATTCATTACACATGTACATACTTTGTATTTCTTTAAGTTGTCCCATTTCTTTTTAGCCTGCAGAGGAGTTACTTTATCCTGCAGGCCCATCTTCTCCAAAATTACCCTAATAACATCAACATAAAATTAATGAAGGGGGAAACATGGAAAATAATGTCTTAAACCCACATTGAAAAAACAGTTTTCACAGCACAACACTAGAGATTGCAGGTTATGTACAGTTTGAGGGTTAATGAAACTGACTCAGAAGCATAAGATGAATCTTGTACCTCCATGCCACAGCTGCAGAATTTTTAGCCCCCGTAAAAAGGTGGCTGTTTTGATTCCTAAGCTTAATAAAAGCCTCGGCCTTCTCCTTGCTCCCTAAAAAACAGAAGAAAAAAATTAGCTTAGCAGCGATAATACGACGGGACCCGCTGTACGAACTGACAAAAGATACAAAAAATATCTACGCAAATGACAAAAGACTAACATCCGCTTTAATCATTTATGTCATAAATCATAACCGCTTTAGGCTTTTAATTTATTTTATCCCACATTTTAACATAACTTACATTTAAAAGTGTATTCCGTCTTTATTTTAAAATAAAACACAAACATTCAAGTCAAACTCAGTTTTCAGCATTGAAAAATAATGTGATCTCCAGTTTCTGTTTTAATTAAAATGTAGCTACCTCTTGGCTTCTGCCTCTCAGTTCAAAAGTGTCTAAAGCCCCTCCATCAGGCAACACACCTCTGTTGTCATCAGCTGTCAATAAAACAGGGTCTGCACGTGCACCTGAAAGAAAGAAAAAAAGAGTATCTAAATGGTAAATAATAAATTGATTTGTTAGACGTGGTGTGGTTTGCCCATAACACACTTTTTTATTACTTCAAATGTAAAATTTCTGATGTCGTATTCACCCTGTGGTCTGTAAGGATTCAAAACATAAAATTAAAAACAAATGTGGGCTATTAAATCCATGAGTAAACGAAGACCTTAGTTAAGCATTAGGCTACCGTTAGCATTAGCCTACGGCCAATTATTGTTAAACATACACGGAATATTATCAAACATATAGATTTAATTACTTACTTGGAATATGAAATAAATCTTGTTGATGGTTAGATCATCAGCTCTCAATTAAATGCGTTGATTTCCTCTAAATAAGACAGACGTTTCCATTTTACGTTCAGAGGTCTTCACTTCCGGTTCCGCCTTAAGATCCCGTTCAATATCAACAAAATAAAAGCTTGTCTTTGGTTGAAGCAAAAACTAAAACGTTCCCTTTTTTTAATTTTGCAATTGCCGTTTTTCTAATTTTGTTTTAAAAACGGAAAAACGAAAAACCATCCATTTTTCGATTTTCATTATTTATTTTGAAAACCAAAATCCAATGACCAAAAGACACGGACCACCCAGGGACACAGTCTGAACTACATGAGGGGAGGAATGACAGGGAAACTTGAAACACAAATACAACAAAATCACAGAATACTAAATGACACAAGACACAGCTTGTAACAGAAGAGTCCATCCAATAATCCCCACCAGGAAACTCACTGTGTGGTACTCTTATAGAACTAAGAAAATTTCACAACAGAACTACCCCAAC